>JACJUY010002096.1:105906-167811 GCA_014220935.1 Platorchestia sp. MABIK
ATTTGTACTAACTATATATTTGAGAGCGATTGAAATTTGTACTAACTATATATTTGAGAGCGATTGACATTTGTACTAACTATATATTTGAGAGCGACTGAAATTTGTACCGCATGCCTCAACGAACCAGCATAAGCCAAGAGTTAAATTAGGAATTAAGGGGATATGCAAAAATAAACTGATATCAAAAAATTTTTGTTCGTAGCGGAATTTCCCGAACATAATTGAAAATTTTGTATGTTTATCAGGCTTGTCCTCTTGTATATTTTTTTCTAACATAAACTTGAAGCAATAGATAATTGATTGTAGTGTGATCAATAAAGTAATTAATAATGTGGAGGTACAAAGAAAAGACGATTGCATTGCTCTATTTGTGAATGCACAAAATGAAGTGTAGCTGCAAATAAGTGAAAGCCACTGTTCTTAATGACAACGTAGAGAGGTAGTGCTGTAAATCCACCCTGGAAGCCTAACATGGAAATCTGCAATGGTATCAGCATCTTAAAATCTTCCTTGGCATAAGTATTTTAAAATCTACCTGGGTACCAAAAGTTTAACATCTACCCAAGAAACAAGGTTTTACCTTGTTAGGCACAATGAAATGAACGTCTGTGTTATGGTGTCATGTGGAGACGCACTCATTCTCTGGAAACTTGGTTCATTTTCAGTTCCTGTAAACAATTAATTTTTCATTGAGAGAATAAAATTATTTTCTCATTGAGAGAAAAAATTAATTTCTCATTGAACGAAACTGCTGCTTTGGTATCGTGCGCAATTTCTAGGAGTTGCCTCGATAGTCGGAGTACAAAGGTTTCGTGTTTTAACAGGAGTCAATATAACAAATGATTTCATTTCAAATAATGATAGTCTAAAAATTTCAATATTATTACATAACAGCTATTTTACAAAAATATTGTATTTTTATCCAAAATAACGATAGTATAACAATTTCAGGGCTACTATTTGACATAATTATTGTATATTTTTAAAATACCGATTTCCCTGCAATTTCAGCACCAATCTAAGACTGTCATTTTACAAAGTTTTAAATGAACCACAGGGGCGCACACTCACCTGGCCCAGTGCACGCGATGTGACGCGACTGTAGCGAGCCCGACGATCTGCACGTGAGACAGCCCGAGGTTGGTGCCCGACCGCAGCCACCGCTGCACCGCACGGCTCCACCGCATCACCTCTCGCCAGTTGCTTGCCCGAGTCCACGCTTTGATTTTTGTCCTCTCGTGAGGAACGTCGCAGTGAATTACTTCAGCTCGTTATTGAGAGGAATAATTTCTCTGTGAAGCAGGTCTCTGGCAGGTGCATCAGGTACATTGAATGAATTTAAGTGTGCTATGTGCTCTTTTCTTTTTCACAATTATTTTTTTGACTTCATGTCTTCATTTCTCTTCTTTTGTGATCGAAGATACAGTGAATCATTGAGAAGAATAATTTCTCTCTGAAGCAGGTCTCTGGCAGATACAGTGCATGAATTTGAATAATCGATGTGCTCTTTTCTTTTCTAGATATTTATTCAACTTCACGCCTTGATTTCTCTCTTCTCGTGATCAAAGTGAATCACTTTGCTCGTCACTGAGAAAAGTAACTTCTCTGTGGAGAAAGTTTTTGTTGGTTAAAGGAATGAAAATAAGTATACAACGTACCCTTTTCATGCGATGTGCTAGTTTTGTACCCTGGAGTGCATTTGATGTTATAGCTCGCGACACTAATGACGATTCTATTATATATTCATTCTGGAGTCGTGACAAATGTATTGCCCTCAAGTTATCCTAATAGAGCAAGCACAACGCAGCAAAGATGTGCAATTCTCTACAATGAGTGGCTAATATGAAGATCAATTCACGTCTCTCCAGGTCGGCAATTTGCTCGATAAATCAGCTAAGTTCCACGTAGTAAGCAAAGCGCTCTGGTAGTCAACAAGTGTAGTTTTTGTAGTTAAATGAATTACACACACTGTTCCAAGCAAAGCTGGCGGATGATTGGTCTGTTTGTTTTGCTAAGAAGTCATTATACATTTACTGTCTTCCGGATATCGTCTCTAATATGTAACTTTTTATTTCTTCAATGAAAACTTACATCTCACACGAGCGAAGATAAAACAATCACTTTTTGTTGTCATTTTAGATTCACTTTACCCAAGCAATGAAGTATTTGACAATGGACTTTGAGCCCTAATAATTACCACACCCATGGATTTCCGTGGGTGCACATGCGGATAACCTGGAGATTTCAACTAATTTCAAACATCTGAGCTCAAATATTTGAAGTAAAATAGCGAATCTTCCCATCCTGAGCAGGTGTGTACTGGGACAGCTCTCTTCCTTTTCGAATCGCAAGCCCCTTTGTGTTGTTTTGAAGTCTATGAAGTTTTGAAGATCCTAAGAGATAAAACACTGTAAAATTATTAACTGTTCTCTGTTCTGGTGCTAGTGGTTAAAGAGGAGTCAGAGTTTTTACAACAAGTCGGGTGAAGTATACTGAAAGTTAAACTCAAGCTAAATATTCTCTTTTGTATTACATAGATCGTGAAATTCTCACGAAGAACCTCGTAGATTTTACTTAGGTTTCATCTAAAGGAACTAAATCACAACGCCTCCCATCACACTTAACCAAATCGACAGAAGCCTTTGCGTAGATGAACAAATTCAAACCATTACAGGATAGACCCCTGTTTTAAGATAACAGTCTATAGAGCGTAAAAATCAAGATTTATTTGCTCCATCACCCATAACATAGAGTAAATTTCTCAGTTACTCTGGGGTGCGCCGGATTCGCAGACCTCTGACTGGTGCACTTCATTCTACCTTTATTTTAAGAGCAGTGGTCTTCTCCTCCTGCCGAACTGTCGAGCCGCAAACTTGTGTGCAGCGATCGATGTATGCAATTACGCGCTGAAGTACCGAGCTTCACTTGATGTGCGATAAACCGCGCATCAGGACCGGTAAATTGTCAAGCTTGGCTCCATAAATGCTTTTTGGTGGACGGATTCTGTCATGGCCTTTTCACGATGCCAGCGAGTCGCATTGTACCACGTTTCAATTAAGGGAGATTTGGTGGTGATGATCTGCAGCTTACTCTTATGCCTGGAACGGTGTCTTACCTATATTCTGGTATCAGGAACCACTTTCTGTTCATATTCATTTGGATCATTCTTGCAAAACCTGTGCTTATATCGCTTGCGCGGGTTGCGCTATTTGACTGTACGGAAAAAATACTAATCTACTCAAAAAGGATGCTTCTGTGCTGTTCTTTAATTGGTGAGCTATGCACTTGTCACAGAGCTTCAAATGCGGCGAGGGTAGGCCACAAAAATTCAATTAAAATTCAAACTGTTCTTAAGGAAAGTAAACTGAAACTTTCTCTTCACCGGGAGCCCGCATACAAGTTTGTAACAGTCACCATTCCAAATGATTGCTACACTCAAGTCTTTCACTGCAATCCGAGGGTGTTGTACTCGTACGTTAGTATTGAAGGATGTCGCCCGATAAAGTCTTGTACTGAAATTGACAGGCAATCAATGTTCTGTGTACTGACGTTCCCAAGAGATATTACAGGACTCTGTTGAAATTCGCAGCGAGACATATCCTCGTTAAAAACCCTCGGTTACAAGGTTACTAGCCGAATCACTTAACAAAAAGGTAAGGCGTTCACTGATAAATGGCTATTTAGCTCTACGGCAAAGACAGCAAGGATTCTATTTTCTAGTCCTTATTCTCTATCACACATCAAAAAATAAGAATATAGGAGTCAGTTGAAGAATTGTCAGAATCTCCTGCTGTAAAAAATATAAGTTTCAGTCGGTGTTGGCAGTATTCACGGCAGTGTAAAATACTGGAGAAACGACGAATAGGTTGGCTGAAAAACAAAATTCAATATTGATTATGAAGGAAATTTAAAAAAAATTTCCAGTACCGCTTGAAAGACCGTTTTACAGTGTGGGTGGCAATGGTAATAGTAGTACAGCAATACTAGTGGTAGGGGAGCCAGAATAATGGTAGTTCAACAATTCTAATAGTAAAGTAGCCAACCTAACAGTAGAGTAGTTATTCTTATGTGAGGGTAGCAATACCAGTATTTTAGTAGTTATAATGATGTAAGATTAGCAATACCAATGTTCTAGTAGCTATAATAATATAAGGATAGCATTACCAATGCTCTAGTAGCTATGTTAATGTTAGGGTAGCAATACTATGGTAGGAAAGCAATGCTAATGGTGAGGTAGCACTAAAAATAGTGAGATAGCAGTACTGTTGGTGGGTAGCTACAACCTTCTAGCACTAAATACTGAATGTCAACTGCTCGCATAGTTAAGTATGTTTTGATAAACTATGTAGAATACACTTAGATTAAGATATATGGGTTCGAAAAAGTGAGCTCATATTTTAGCTGAGTGCTAACAGTCATTATGTTACAGTGGAAAAGTGACACCGAATTCACAGCGGTATTTTTGAGTTACATGCTGTTTTTGAAAAAAAATTGAAAAACAGCTTTTACACGAGCAGGAATTAAAGAACTGAAAGGTTCCAGGCTTCCGCGGAGCTATTGAAACACATGTTGGTGATCATTTTCGTTACTCTTTGGTACTATTGGGCGTTTAGCCTGTAGCTCTGCGAATGAGGGTAGCTATCAAGATCTTGATGCATATGATATGCGATATCGAATCCTAGGTTCATCTAATCTCGGTAGCGTGAAATTGTTATTCAACTATCATTAATTAGATTTTCTAGCAAGGCAAATTAAGATTTCGTATCAACGAAGTTCTAACTTCAATTGTTGTCTAATGCTTGTATAGATGTCGTGTTACAGCTCAGGGATTGAAAAGTTTGTTACATTTTCGACATTATCCATATAAAAACTCTGCTAACTTGATTCCACTCAAAGTGATGTATTTGATAAATTTTCGATAAATGAATTTACATTTGCAAACTCAGATATCTATTGTCTAAATGTATAAATCATAAACTACATGTACCTATGAAATGGGTGACGTATTTTCATGCATTATTTTTGACGTATTTTAAGTGGATATTTCTTAGGCATTTTAGCTGTTCAAATGAACTTGTCTTCCACACGGTGACTTGACAAGTCAATTGGGTAGCAGATCCTTGATGTTGGCGCTCTACGTATGTTAGCGCGGGGTGGAGGGCTACAAAAAAAGACGGTCCTGTCGAGTTAACACGTTGACTGTGATCGGTCACACTGAATTTCAATGTGCGACTCGAGTTAAAAATCAATTGTAGTGAGCAATTTTGATAATAGCAAATATTAACTGGATTGTGCCTTTACTTAGTTTTGATTACGTATTTATGAAATTTGAGATTGTGACCACTGGTCAGTCAGCATGATGAAAGCATTGTGAAATTTCCCTTCGCCTACACCTGTGGCTCACGTCGCGGTCTAAGTGTTAAGGGGTGAAAGTCAAAGTGAATTTACATTACATAGCCAACCAAGTTTTCACAACAACCTAATTCCGGAATCTGTTGCGTACTCTTACATGCTTACAGATCAATGATGAAGTTAAAGTGTATGATAAAAATAAAACAGATAAATTTTAATTTTTTTAGCAATCGATTTAGCAAATTTCTAATGCTTTGGTTATAAAAAGCGTGTGTCTTTTTCAAATAACAAATCATTAAACTGAAAAGAAGTCACTCCAAAACTGCTACAAATGTTTTTATTGATATACAAAATATTGTGGTGAATCTAAATACGCACAAATTTTAGGAACACTTGAACGCGTTGTAATTCATTGGCAGTAATTAGAAATAGGAAGGTTCTCAAAAATTTGGATTTTCACGAGCACCACAACACCACACTCCTCTTTAGTAGAAAACTTCTAGCCCGACTGATAAGATTCGGAAATTGTTGCATTAACTGTAGCATGAATTGTCATAGCTAGAAAATACAAGCACAACATCCCAAAAGATTAGCTCTAATGATTTTATTGAACCTGAATCAAATCTGACTTTTTCGTATACGAGTACTTCTAATAGTTAAACGGGATCCGTATGAAGAATGCATTGTTTTATTATTAGAGTTCTGCTTTATCGGGATTACATTTTTGACTCATCAAATTAACAATTGATTGATTTCTTTTATTGTGAGAGACGGTAATTATTTTACCTATCAACGAATCATTTATTATACAGGCCCTGAAAAAAAGGTTTGTGAGCTTCATCCCATGAATTTAAAGAATTCTATTTCGCTGAAAATTTCAGCCGACTTAGGTAAATGCATGAATATCCGCGTGGCTACCATTTTTATTAGGTTCCTCCCAGCATGGTGGCATCAAAAATCTTTGTGAAATCACGCAGAGTCCAGATTTTATCAGTTGACTACAACAGCGACCGAAATTCATCTAGCACATTTAGCGTTTTACGATTCCCGTGCTGTTCAAAACGGACGCAATCCACAAATTGACAGATTCTTCGACGATGGACATGGGCCCTACGCTCTCGAGAACGACATCGTGATAGCTCTGCAAGCTGAAGTCTTCCTGTAGCTGCTGCTCCGCGTCTGTTCTGAACTGACGGAGCTGCAATTCCCCCCACTTGTACGCCAGGGCCTGCCCTGGCCACGTGATGTAGCGGTTCACCTCATTCTGGTGGGGCAGGATTAGATTTAACGAGTTAGTTTAAACTTTACTAATCGCAACAATGGTGCTCCAAAAAGAAGAAGGAGGAAGACACCATTTAGGATGGAGTTCAGGGAACGGAGAATCTATGCAGAAAGTGTGGTCACACACAAGACCCTAAGCACATAGAAACAGTTAGTTGGGAAAAAGTTTATGAAACGAGAAGGAAGTTGAAGAAGAAAGTGGTAGGTGCTGAAAATTAAACAGCACTGATCCCAAAAAAGATGGTCCGTTACGAAGCAAAAACCCTATTCTAATTCAACAAAAAGAAGGTCTTCCTACTCTTCAGTCCGGGGGCTAACATTTTTCCCAAGAGAATGTCATTTGCCTCGGATACAATAGTTCTATCCCCCTCAGGGGTGGTGGTCAGACAATTAAACATTTATGAAGCGGTAACGTAAGCTTAGCATTTGTGGGAATTTTGCACGAAACCGATTTTTACGGGAATTGAGTTGATTGTGGTAATCGACTTATCCCAACGATATTTTCTCAGTATCAACTATCAAACCAAGTATCCCATAAAATTTGTCAAATACAACCGAAAATTGGGAGGCAGAGTTTTTCTTCTACTTCAGGAAATCATTTGCGTTAACAGAGTCATCAGGTGAAGAAGTTCACATGAACTTCCTACTCGTCACGGCAGTGCTGCTGAACAGACAGCTCTGTGACATTCGAACTATCACTTTACCCTAGGTAGCTAAAATACATCGCTATCTCAAATTCAAAGAGTATTATTTTTACCTCGACTGCGTGTGGAGTCATGGCGGTGTAGGTGAGCATGTACTGCACGGCTTCCTCCTTAGTCCAACCGAAGGCGTGGATGCCCGTGTCTATGACCAGCCGACACGCTCTGAACATCTCGTCCGAGTAGTGGCCATATCTTAGGAAATAAAAGAACTTTTATAGAATATGCACGTTCATACATTCCCTAAGCCTCAACTCGTCCGAGTAGTGGCCATATCTTAGGAAATATAAGGACTTTTATTGAAGATCCACGTTCATACACTCCCTAAGCTTCAACTCGTCCGAGTAGTGACCATATCTTAGGAAATATAAGGACTTTTATTGAAGATCCACGTTCATACACTCCCTAAGCTTCAACTTGTCTCAGTAGTGGCCATATCTTAGGGAATATTAGGACTTTTATTGAAGATCCACGTTCATACACTCCCTCAACTTCAACTTGTCTCAGTAGTGGCCATATCTAAGAGGATATACGCGCATTTACTTTTTTACGCTTTTACAAAGGTTCCGAGTTGTTTCTTTTCCTACACTTCAACTTGTCCGAGTAATGGTCATCTCTTAAGGGATATAACGTGCTTTTAGTAAAGATACACTTTATTACTTTTCCTACACTTCAACTTGTCCGAGTAATGGTCATATTTTAAGAAGATATAAGAGCTTTCGCTAAGAATACGTGTTATTGATTTTCCCACACTTCAACTTGTCCGAGTTCTGGTGATTTCTAAGGGAATATTTGCTCTTTTATCAATGATACACGTTATTTCTTTTCCTACGCTTCAACTCGTCCGATTAATGGGGACATCTACGAGGATATACGAGCTTTTGCTCAGGATATTCTTTATTTCTTTTAGTTCACTTCAACTCGTCAGAGTTATGGTCATATCAGAAGGGATACACGAGCTTTTATTGAAGGTCCACGTTCTCACGTTTCTTGCGTTTTAAAATCGTTCGAGAAGTGACCATTTCAAAGGTGATATGCGTTCTTTTACTGAGGATAGACGTTTCTACTTTTCATACGCTGTCGCTTCACAGGGTCAAAAAAATTTTGCCGACGTTGAGGTCACTTCAAATTAGTACTTACTGATATAAATAAGAAAAGGTTCTCTTGATGCCAGTGTATTCGAAAAAATCATCAACAAATCTAGACTAAGATATCCAAAATAAAAAGTAAAGATTGAACAAGTTCAAGTGTTAAAATGTTTTTCAAGCGTGCATCATTCTTATTTTCACGTTAGTCATGACATTTCGAAAGAAAACCCTGAAACTTTGAATAGTTACATCACCGTACACGTTCAAATATTCATGTGTAGTTTGTAAAATATCCAAACCCATAAATGTAAAGTTTCTTACACATGTTGTGATATTTCGACAGAGTTTTCATTATTTGAAATTTTTCAACTTTGGAAGAAAAGCATCAGAAATAATAATAATTTTTGTCATGGAATAATTCCACTCATATACAGATGTTGAACGTTTCATTTTTAAATGCTTCTTTCTAACATTTGTATTTTTCAACGCACGAGTTAATACGTCAAACGTGAATTTCTAAACTTAAATACTGGTTGTAAAAACCGATGACTTTTTCACTTCTTCAAATTTGTCGATTTTTCCCGAAAAAAATGAAGATTATTATAATAGCATTATAAGCAAGACAAATTCCTTCGAACGTTCAATATGTGAGAGTAATCTAAAACAAACAAAAACAAACATCGGCATCTTAGGATGCTTTATTTCCAATCAAGCCTGATACATATGATCTTGAGCATTGGTTTTCAAATGTCTTATAACTAACACTATATTTAGGACACCATGACGGTTCCCCCGTAAAGCCGGTATCCATTTCCGACACCTGGGTTGAGTGGGGTATTGTGCTGGAGCTTTCCCTTATACCCAACGGGGAAAATCGCCGCGCCAGCGCCGGGATACGAATCCTCGTCTCCAACATGCAAGGCCGATCCCTTAACCACTGGGCCACTGCGAGCACTGCGAGCTTAACCACTATGATATTCATTCAAAAAGGCGTTGTTCTTTTCCCCATTTTTATATTCATAGTTTAACGACGTGAGGAATAAGCATCATACTTGGACGAACAGGGCATGCTTCGATACCTGGGTGGTGCCGGCTGTAATTTTGGTAAAATAAATGCAGCTCCTAAGGGGATCATAGAAAATGGAGATGACGGACAGAAGAGAAAATAGGGGAAAACTGTTACTCATTTCAGCTCGATTTTCACTTCATTCCTATCAGCTAAGAAACCAAAAAGTCTATTTGTACAACGTGATTGTAATAATGGAGCGATCAATAAAAATGAATAAATCGATAAGGATGTTTCATATATGCAAGGTATTGCCGCTTGTGTTCGTCGCACTTCACGTCGACTAGTAGCTACGCTGATAAAGGTTTGAATGCTCAAATTTAATATTTGCGCACATTTATTCAAGTTGCGCTGACTGTTATTCATCAGCAAAAACAGCGCTTGTTGGAGGTAATATCTAACTATGAGCTGAGACGCGGTAAAGCTTCAACTTCCAGATTCAGACGAAAGCTGGATGTGTGGTGAAGCACAAGGCTATAGCGAGTACAAATCTTGGGCTTTATAAAATATGAAGGCCTAGCACTCTAATATAATAAATAAAGTGATCGAAGACTGAGAAACTTCAGGTGTAAGTTACACACTTCTCTCTCGTAACGCCAGTAAATCGTCCAGTGTTAGGGGATATACGGGTTTGTTTTTGATTGCTTTATCCTACTATCTTAAATTAATGCTAGACAATTAATATTAAAATAAATATAGCCGTCTATAAAATTAATACTAACATTTTCTGATTTATCTGTAAATTTCAATTTAGCAAACGAAATAATTTGTACAATAATTTCCGCTCAATTTTTAATTTCAAGTTGTATATAGTTTCTTGTCCACACACTGACAACACAAAGTAAATTTTAGAAGCTGCGAAGTTATTTCGAAAGCTCACAAATTAATAATTGTAATGCATTAATTTCCTCAAAAACTTTATCGAAAAATGAGGTTCACAATCGGTGTAACGTTAAACATTTCTATGATATTTTTGGCAAACGTTTTGGAATATTATAATTCCATCTGAAGATGGAATTATGATTCTTATAATGATTGATTTTTATAATATCCCGAAACGTTTGCCTAAAAATAATAAAAAATTTTCATTTTTATTTGTTCAATTAAAATGCTCATCAACTTTTGGATACATACGCTGTAACGTTTACACAAATGCTGGAAAAAAGTGTGTGAAAAAAGAACTACCTCTCTAGAGGGTCGTCGAACAACTCCATGTCAAATCCCACGGACTCAGCGTACAGGCCCCAGCCTTCCACGTAGTACGTGCGCATGGGAAACCTGAAATTTATCGTGGTTAGGTTTGGACGAACAATTTTTAAATTGTACATTCGGCAAGTAATTTATTTATTGATAAGTTGATTCGGCAATTCTCATTTTGGAGACACGAGCTGTGTGTGTAATAAAATAAAAAGCTAAGCTCTTTAGCGAGCGAAACTTGCACTTAAGTTTAAATTTTGTGTCTAAAGATATAATATTTTAATAAAAAAAATATGAAAAAGAGATTTTTAAAAATCTTTCACTATGGGGAAAAGATTGATAAATCGAAAGCCCTTTTGAAGAATCTAGCGATTTTTTAAACATATTTTAATTCACCTTAGTACGGAATTGTTTTCAGCACCTGAAATTTTGAAAATAATTCGTTGGAGCTTAGATTTTCCTGTCTAACCGACTCTCTTGGTCTCACGCTCTAGATACACTATTGCAACACACTAAACTGTGGTGATGTTCGAAGTTAAAGATTAAATATTTTCCATCTTTACACACAATGCATCATGGAAGAAATATACACATGAAATGCGAGCATAGATTTTTCCCTTCAGTATGGCAAAGGAACGCTTCAATATTTGATGAGCGCAAAAATGATCGATAGCGAACATTTTTAGAGCGTTAGCTTCACCAGGAATTACCTGCTGGGAGCGTGTGCGTAGTTCCTGTCCTCCATGCTACCTCTGAAGTACGGGATGTCAGGAGACTCCAGGGCGTACGACCCCTGCAGGTGATGACCAGGGTTTCCTTCGTGCAGCGACAGCGTCAGCATCTCGTATTTTGGCCTCCGAGGTGGGATCAGGGAACGATTATATGATAGTTACTCAGAGGTCAAAACTCTTCGTATCCCCTTTCTCTCGGCTAGCTCTTAACGTGTGAATTTATTCAGCGTGCACTTAGGGAACGATTATAGCCACGCAGCGTTTATTGCCCTTCTTATGTCTGTTATCTTGGCTTGTACTTTGAGAGAATTTTTAGAGTACAGTTTTGACTTTCTAACCCCCTCCCCAAAAAAATATGTGATGTAAGCCATTTTCTGAAGCAAATTCTACACACGTGACTGTAAATTACGTACGTTGCTACGCATTTTCAATCATCGTCAGCAGAGGCTTTTAAAATTTCGTTTGGAATAATCAACTAAACTGTAGGGCATGCACTCACTGTGCGCTAGGATCGTAAGTGTTGACGTAGAAAATGCCAGGCCGGGATCCATCGTACGACCCGCTCAGGTAGAACGCGACGGCCTGGTCAGGCGTGGGCGACTCCACCAGACTGGGAACGAAATCAACATCTGTCAAATTCCGATTGACGCTTCTACTTAGGATACACGTCCTTGCTTCTCCAACTACACAGGGGAGAAAAAATACTTTACAATCTATAAAATTTGCATACGTGAGGGAAAATCGGCAGACTACTACTCAAGGGAAAATTAGTAGACTGCAATATAAGTGAAATTGGCTGACAACTACATAAAAGAAATTGACAGACTACTACACAAGAAAAATTGGCGGTCTACTACTCAAGGGAAAATTGGCTGACTACTATATAAGGGAAATTGGCAAAACGTTCTATGTTTATTAGTCTATTTTCATAAATTTTTGCATTTTTCACCTTCATTAAAAACATAAGAAAAAACAGATATCAAAGGTATGGAAAGATATTGAAAATTAATCACCAGATTTAATTCGACATTACTAGAATCAGTTTGAAATTTTAGTTATTTAACAATGTAAGGCTTTAAATATCAAAGGGATGAAAATATATTGTAGGCTTAAAACCAGATTTAGCGTTGACATTTTTCGAACGACTTCACGATAAGTTGTTTAACAACGTCAGCCCTTCGATATTCCTCAGAGTAAACAGTCTTTGTTGAGCTGCATGTCGGACAGGGAAGTCACTGCAGCTCTGGAAACACGTTTTACGAGAAAATCAGAGCATATAACTTATGATGATACAGTTAACTTTCATCTTTCTGTTGTTCCAAATGAAAAATTGAAGCCTGCTTGCCCTATCAAATATTCTAGTGCTAATGTAACATGATACACTACTGTAGTGTTTCAAGAACGAAATTTATCACCTTGACAACAGCAGATTAAACTGACGTTTAATATTCAAGTCAAATTGAGTTCAATTTTATTGATAGATTTTTGAAAATAACAAACATTAAACGGATCGTAACTTAACTTAGCTTTGAGTGAGTATTAATGACCATTGAGTGAGTGACCACTGTTTGAAAATCTTTCCTGCGACCATCGAAGTCTCAGGCCTCAGTCGAAGCGCTAAAAAGGCAGTAACTAAAGCACATCACAAAAAAAAATCATCAGCAGTCAGTGCTCGCTGTTTTCTTACGTGAGAGTTGCTTCTGGGATACGATCGAATGCAAGAGGCAGGGCCGGGGTGATGATGTCATACACGATGTGTTCGAATTGGGCCATCAGTTCATCTCCGGTCTCGTAGAAATTTGCCGGATCATTCTTTATCATATCCGAAAAGTTTTGAGTTGTCATGTTGAATCCCATTTCATAAACGATCTGTTGTGGGAAGAGGACTTAGCAAGTTCTGGCAGCAGAAACTATTTATGTGTGGCACACAAGGTTTGTTCGACACCAATGAAAGGGAAAATTTAGCAAGGATTTGGGAAATGGGAAATCTGTATCTAGACCATAATTAAGTGTGTGTCTTAAAAATAATAAGTTAGTGAGTAGGTTAGTTATCTAGATTAAACAAATTTGTCATGGGGCATAAAAACATAAATGAAAGAACTAGGTTTGAAAGGTGTTTTAGGAAGCACACGAAGACATTTTGCAGGGCTAGAGGGTTAAACCTTGACCTTGGTTTATCTAGGTTAATCTACCTGTAAAGCTAAGAAAGACTTCTTGGGACACTCACTGGATGCGAGAAGCAGTTCGCATCTCGCTTAGATTAAAGTCAAATGTGATGCTCCAATCAAGAGAACTAAAGAAAAGAAAGAAATCAGAAGAACTAATGGCTGCTTTTGCACAACTTGAAATGATAGTCTAAAAATGTTTCTAAATTACGGTTTTATCTTCAAGCTTTTAAGTTTTCATAAATCATTGCAATGTCTTAGAAATTTTTCTAAATCTTATTGTGAGCTCCAGGTTACTTTATCGTTTACTTTTCAAATAAACTGGACCAGCCTGCAACGTTATTTTTTTAGAGTCTTCTCTGATATTCATACTGAGATGAATGTTATAAATCAAATGCGCGACAAACTCAGCAAAGTATAACGAAAGGAATAAAGTCAGGAGGTGCAATCTTACATCCTGCATGATGCCTTTGATGCGGTCTACTTCCTCTAAGCCTTTCTGGTGGATAGCCTCAGGTGTTGTGTCCTCCCCGGTGTGAAATCTGCTCGTAAATACAACCAATATATTTCATCGATAGTTGCATTTTCATTGCCAGGGGTTACAGCTGGAACATTGATAGGGGTTACAGCAGTCTGTCACTCGTTGCGCACCCTACCATCAACTGCACCACAACACACATGGTGCACCCTACCATCACCTGCACCACAACACACATGGTGCACCCTACCATCACCTGCACCACAACACACATGGTGCACCCTACCACCACCTGCACCACAACACACATGGTGCACCCTACCATCACCTACACCACAACACACATGGTGCACCCTACCATCACCTGCACCACAACACACATGGTGCACCCTACCATCACCTGCACCACAACACACATGGTGCACCCTACCATCACCCGCACCACAACACACATGGTGCACCCTACCATCACCTACACCACAACACACATATGTAGTACACCCTACCATCACCTACACCACGACTCACACAATGAGTTGGTGGTATAGCTCAGTCCCGTTGGGCAGAGAAGTGACGGCGATGTCTGGTCGCGTCACGTACTCGGTCGTCAGGTAGTCGTGCAGTTGCTGGAAACTCGGCACCACCTGCACCATGGAAATGTTTTTTAAATACGTGACTTTCAAGTTTCAAGAATGAAACTTAATACTTTGACTCCACTTATTCATATATTTAGGTTTGTTGTTCATAAATTTTTGTTATTCATGAAAATGTGTTTGCTGTATTGTGATATTGTGATTTATCGTTTCCACGAAATTCTTCTTTGCAGTAGTTGAAGAGAAGTGTATGTTATTCTTTGGCAATGTGAGTTCTTTATTCTTGAAGCGTAACAGTTTCATAGAATACGAGTTTACTAGGGAAATTGAATCTATAGTTGATACGGTTGATTTAAAGGCTATTGGATATTTACATTTATTTCGGCTATATCAAATACCATATCATTTTACATGTCTGATATCCATCATAACTCAAAATATTTATGAAAAACGACATTTCAAAACACCTAAAGTATTGAAAAGTTCCAACTAGACAATTTATCTTGATTTAACCATCGTTTTACTCAATATGAATTGTTGGGAAGAAGATCGCAGTATATCAATTTTCTCTTTAATCGCAGCATTTCAGGTTTACGGTCTTCATGTACATGCATGTGCCACACGTTTATAATAACTGCAACTATTTTTACGTATTATTTGCTAAGATACTAACTTTTTCTGAGATGGCAATCTTCGTTAGATTCTGATAATGCTGCAGTTGATCGCTCGTGAGGTTGCCCGACGGGGCGTCGAAAACTTGGGAGTACAGAGGGCTGTCCACTGGGTCATCTACGATGAATGCCTCCACCTGCTCCACCACGCCGTTCTGGACATCGGGGCAAGCTAGCCTCTCAGAATGTCAGTAGCGTACGTCAATAAATTAAATTTGGCAATGTATTTCATTATGTATGAATCACATGGGCCGCTCTTCCGAGATCGCATTTTTTTTGGCCAAGGAGTCTTAAAATAATTGTAAAAAATAAAATAATCCTCCATGTAACAACACACAGTTCTTGCTTGTTTGGTTGGTTGGTCCGTCTCTCTGTGAAGCTCTTTAGGATACTTAATGACAGTATCTGTGACACGAATTTGAGCAGTGTACAAGTAAAATAATATTTTAATCACGAGTACTATTAAGATGGTATTTATATGTCATCCAGATATGGCAGATATAAATATATATGGAAAATATAGAAAATAATCTCGTATTTGACGGGCCAAGTACATAGCATTATTGTGAACAACACGTGTTTTTTTATGTGTATTTTAGTTTGAACTATGAATTTGGGTTTTATTACATTCAGTGTCTAAGGGAAACCTTAATTTTCCAATAAATTATATTTAATCCAGCATTGTAATTTCTCGAAAATAATTATTTTAATATAGGATTAAGTATATATGATACACAACCGTCAACTCCCGAAAACGACGCTCTGCACTTTGAGTTGCTTCATTAAGACCAGCGCTCTGAGAAACAAACGTTCAGGTTTTGACAAGCCAAAGTTGACACAATTTTACTCATTCAGAAGAATGACATCGATTGCAATTCGTATTCCCACGTTTTTGTTGCTTCCTGTATCATTATCACGTGAAATTATGAAACAAAAGCAAGTCCTGGTACACCTATTTACTCACGAGACACTTGTGTTGTGACTCTCATATTCCTTAGTGCAAGTTTAAAACTTTTTTCTGTGCGTTATTCTAAATTAAGCGCCAAGCTTTCTTTTATCGTCGACAACATTTCCATGAACTTGCTTTCGAGTCATTTTGCTACATAAGATGGCTTCTTGTTTGAGGCCTTCACTTTGCATCACTGGGCCAAGGATTTAGATTATTTGCAAACAGATTTTCCGCTCTCTGATACCCGCTCTGTGGTTGTCCACACATTGTGGTTAAAATTGCACTGAAATTTGAATATTATTCAGGAAGCCACTTTCTCTAAACTAGCTTCCTTTAACATTCTGTTCAATACTCGAACGAAAAAATGTAACACCAAGCCATTCGAAGCGTAAGTTTGTCACTAACCATGGTGATTTCATGTGGTAGTATACCGCTCGAAACTCCTTCTCTCAGAAGTTCAATAATTTGGTTCATCTGCACGTCCAGTTTGGAGATCCTCGTGACGAAGTCGTCGTAGTCGCTGGCTGTGGCGAGCGGCATCCAGGACACCAGCTTCTCCAAGTCCACTTGGGGTCCCTCCATGTAGCTCAGCGGCTGCACGAAGCTGCAATGCAGGTATGCATCACTCAGAGCAAAATTAAAATGAGAGGGAATGAGAAATGTTAAATTGAACGAAGCTGGAATGTAGGCATTCATCACACAGCGCAGAATTAAATTGATAGAGAATGAGAAAGTTATGAGAGATTTGTCGATGAAATATAATCCGTAACGAAAAGCATGCCTTAAGTACCACACACGTGCATTTCCTTCCAAATATACACACAAGTTGCCGCGCTGGCATTTTTGAGTAAAACATTGTTGAGCTCGTCATATTGCATACTTACAAATCGTTAAGTTGTTAAATACTTGCAAATACTTGCTTCATACTTGCAAATTCGTTAACACAATTCGACTACAAAAATTTCGAGCTTCATCGTAAAATAAGACCTCCGTAACAATCGCTGCTAATTACGTTTTGGGACGAACTAGGCAGTAAACGTGGTTTACAAATTTTGGCTCTGCCTATTTCGTGAAGTTGACCACAGTGCGGGATAAGCCTGCTCAGCAATTCCAACCTGAATTTTATGGATTTCATTTGTCATTTGCATAATTTCTGGCAAAAACTAGGAATTCTGAGATACCATAAATAATTATAGAGGCGAATAGCTCGGATAACTTCCCACTTTGTTATAGAATGGGTGCATTAGAAATGATGCAACTTTAAAATGGTTGGTTTAGATGTAAGTACCTGTACAGTAGAGCGTAACAACAACACTACAGTGCTTTGTTAAATAGATGGAAAGAATCTATGATAAGCACTGGATATCCCAGCTAAGGAATTGAATTATTTCAAAAGGAACTCAAGTTCAAACTGAAACTCTGTAAATTAGTGTAGATTAAGGGCTAACAACATCTTTTATGGAAACGTCACCAACGTTTGAAACAAAATTCAAAAGCTTTTAGAAGAGCAGTTGTTTTGCAATTTTTCCAAACAAAGTACACAAATAACGAAATTATAACTTTCTGATCTTACTTTTTGAAAGGGTAGCCATTGATGAAAGTCTCTACTTCGTCCCGAAGAATTTTGACATTGGCAATGTCAGGTCGGTCGACGAGCGAGGGCTCTAAAATTATGATTCTCTCCAGGAATTCTTGGGAGGCCAGAAGTCGATTTTCGTATGCAGCCAGCGATAAATCGTCCAAATTATAGTTGAAGTCGTTGAAGCCAACCTTAAGGAAAAGCTTAGACTACAGTTAAAAGTATTAACATGACGTAGAATATTGAGAGATATATAAATGAAAGGTTCATCTGGTATGAAAATAGGGTAAGCGACTAATTTTAAATTTTACTTAATTTTTTTAATAATATCTTTATTACCTCACCATTTAAAAAAAGGTATTATCAGTTTCAGCAGGCATACTATCCCAGATAAAAATTTATTTCATTTCCTAAAATTGTAGTGTCTACCAATATCCAAATGCCATATTTTTTTACTTAAGTTGTACAGGTCTTCACATAACGCAGCCATCGTATAGTACTCATATCCTAATGATTGCTCACAGCTAACCTTATGGTCCTTCTAGGAACTTATTCGAATATGCTAATTAGTGAATGATTTAACTTGATGAAGATAGATCAAAATTTCCCATGCTAAAGAGGATAATATAAGTTGAGCCAGAAGCCAAATTCGCAGCGAAAATGATTACCCCAAAATCTCTCCGCAGAATCATCATTAAATTTAATCATTAATCGAACACTCGCGAACACTGAGTGAAAATTCAACTATTGATTTCTACCTAGCCGAATAAACCAATAACGTATGCTTTGTGTTCAGGGAAGCTGGTTCACGGCTCACAAAAGTTGCAAACTCAGGGCGGTCGGCCATCCTCCAGTTCCAGTAGTCGTCACACAGCTGCTCCACCTCCGGCGATAACACTGCCTTCTCCCCACCACAACGCGACCACGAGACGACTGGAAGTACACTTTGCGTTTACAGTGCCTTCTAACCATCTTTCTTTATACGATGTTTTATATACGTAGTATGTCTGAGCATTAATGGTGCCTGCACACCCCTATTCTTCTTTTATTATATGGTGTTTCATAAAGTTTATCAATCGTCATCAAGGAAGCCAAAAGTGAAGTTTACGAGCACTAGTCATTGCGGTTATTTAGGTGTTCCTTACTGGAAGATACCACGCATGTGATATTTCGAGTGATCAGAACTCTCGTATCTTGTAACTAGTCTAAAATTCCGGTGAAATAATTCAATTATGGAATACCATAGCTAAATTGTAATTAGATTTGAATGCAAGAAAAGTTCTTAAGTCATTTTAAATTCACAAATCTTGGCACTTCCTATATCATTCGTCAAATATTCCAAAGCTATTTTTGAAGATTTTAGCAAATGCTTTCGAGAAATAAGTGGCAGTCCATGCACTGTAACAGTCACATCTAAATGTATTACTTAAAATTACTCACTTCCCGAAAGAACATAAGGAATGATTTTCATAAAATCAGTTAGGCGATGTACATTGAAAAAGTGAAATGAACCCAACTTTTGAAAATGACCTTCAATTGTTCGATTTATCTGATTGAAATGTACATTAAAACTAGGGCTATGTTAGCAGAGGATCAGCTGCTCATTCACAAGATTTTACACCAACAATTCAATGAGCCCCAAAATACAGGGTGGCGCACAAGTAACGCACCCATTTGAAGGTAAATTTTAAAGATTTATTACCGCAATATACACTGGGTATCTGTAGACAGGATACGACATGTAAATAAACTTTAAGAGTTCCTCTATCGTTTGCAATTAACCCTATCGTTATACCTTTCATAGTTTATTTATTTCAAATTTTTTAAAAGGGTGCGTTACTTATGCGCCACCCTGTATTACACTTTTTCAAGTTATTTCAGCACGGTTCTCATGATACCGTTATTTGTGCCCCGATCAGGATTTTTCCTATCGCCTAACAGAACCAAAACACTCAGAGATGGGAAAATTACGGCGTCCATAGCCTGATGGGTTAGATAGATGTATATAATCATTAATTTTAATTTACGCACCGATCATCAACATGAGGACGATCCGTGCCGCTTTCTCCATGGTGAGCACGAAGAACATCGCGCTCGTACAGGGGTGTCTGATGCTTAAATTACGGTTTGAATTCAGTTTTCAAAATACTGCCTCATGACATGAAAAAAAATGCAAATTAGTATTAGAATTTCTTTAACATGAATGTATCTATGTGAATGGGCCTTGTATTATATTGCATAGAAATTAAGTCAACTGAGCTGCAACCAGCTCACAACTCTTGCACTAAAATAACATGCCTGAATGATGAGGAAATAGCTACAATCTAAAAATGCATCACCTGAAGCTATTTTTGAATGGGTTAATGGTCTTCAAGTTTTGTTCATCGAACGCAAATGATTCAATAATTAAGTAGCTGTAGCTCGTGCTTAGCAGCTCTACAACTAATGTCGACTGCGTTTAAATTCAGGAATTGGATTTGACGCATTTGGTTGAAAGAACAGCTAGATAGCGTAGATTATTTTAAGTACAATCTTTTGAAATGAGTAAAGTAAGGCCAGCCAATTTGGAGTCTAATGTCACGAAGTTTTAACAAAGGAACGTAAGCTACAGATTGCCGATAACGTAAAATTTTGCATTAAAATATTTTTTCAATAAACAATAACTTTTATGCACAACTCGGCTCAGTTTTCTCTCATGTAAAAAATGTCGTAATCAAATGTAGCGTAGGCAAAAAGTCCATATGCTCCTATGACATTTTGATCACTTCATTGTAAACTGTAATTCATTAGCCCTCTAGCTAAGTAGAAAAAAAAATAACCTTCCCTCACGGTAGTTTTTACGTGTTTGAGCTGAGTTCTAACATTTATCGATGGCGTACATGGTATCTATCGCGATAACGTTCATAACATCTGGCATTTCGCTCACGCTTATCTATGCTCATAGGCTCAGAATTTTCATTTTCAGTACAAGAAAACGACTCTTAAGAGTTCACAATTTTTGCTACCTCGTATTATGAACAGGATTCATTCCTGTATAAGTTTCAGTTGGTATTTACAATACTTTTTCACTAAAGAGTTCAAGTCCTCGTGATCAAGTGGTCACAAATAGTGGTCAAGTAACTAGTAGCTCTCAATACGATTCAATTTTAGCTCGTGCTTAGACCCATTGAAACTTGCTCAAAATTTTGAGAGCGTTCAACCGATCATTCAAGAGAGTATTTAATTGCGTGACTCTGAGGCTTGAGACACCGCATGACTGCAAGCATCTAACGCGAAACACAAGTTTCTTTTTCATGAAATTCCTGCTCATTCAATTAGGGTTTCGGTTCTGTCCTACGTAGAAGAAATCTTTTGCGTAGGGAAAACTTTTATATTGTCTCCCATTTAGTGACAGACTTTGAATATTAGTATTTCAACTTAAATTTCTAAAGCAAATTCAAGTAAGTTCAGTAAATATTCTATTTCGAACTAATCAAGAAACATTCGAACGTAGAGTGTAGGGGAAGCTTATGTATCGTATCCTGTTTTGTAACAGACATTGTATACTAGTATTTCGACTTGAATTTCTAAAGTGCTTTCTACGCACTTCTAGAAGATATTTTCAATTCAAGCTTGTTAAGAAACATTTGAAAGTGGAAAATGAAAGCGGAGCGGTTAAGATGCAATTGTATTTTTCAAAATATTCATCAAAAATGTTCTTAGTACAATCCAAACTATAATCTGTCAAGTTGCTATCATTTAAATATTTTTCTAGAATTCTTCTCGCAAGTAGCTTGTTTTCAACAGAATTCTGACTCGTCAGCGACAATTACGTACACTTCTCTCATTATTAGATAGCTCAACACCTCAGTCTTTAATGCAAGAACGAGCACTTACGTCACCATATTTGATAAATACTGATAGAAAGTTTACGTGAATTAATTACCTACTGGTGAGTTTAGTAAGCCTCAATCTAACCTGAAAAGATAGAATCATAAAGTAAATTCACGTCCGTGAATCACTTGAATTTTTAAATCGGGACATCTGCGCAACCGACTCGGCTGCTTTATGACTTTATATGAAGTCCTGGTCATGGAAAGTGAACACTTTTAGTTGATATATCGTCTCAATCGTCGTTTCGTTTTCCGGCTCTCGGAATGAAACTGTAGCCTCTTTTTCCGGCTCTAGGAATGAAGCTGTAACTCCTCTTTCCAGCCCTTGGAAAGAAACTAAAGCCTCTCTTTCCAGCTCTAGGAATGAAGCTGTAGCCTCTTTTGCCGGCTCTGGGAACGAAACTGTAGTCTCTTTTCCCCGCTCTGGGAAAAAAGCTGTAACCTCTTTTGCCGGCTCGGGGAATGAAACTGTAACCCCTCTTCCCTGCTCGAGGAATGAAACTGAAGCTGGATCTCTTCCCGGCCCTAGGAATGAAACTGTAGCCCCGTTTTCCGGTTCTGGGAATGAAACTGTACCCTCTTTTCCCGGCTCTGGGAACGAAACTGTAGCTTCCTTGCCCGGAATTATAAGTGACACTTCTGGTCCGTTTGCCGGCTCGAGGGATGAAACTGAAAGCTCGTTTCCCGGCTCTGGGGATGAAACTGGGGGCTCGTTTTCCTGCTCGGGGAAAAAAAGTTCGTTTATCTGCTTGGGGTGTGAAACTCAGGGAGCGTTTTTCATTCGAATGACTTGAATTAGATACTCTTTTCCCAACTCTTGGGGTAAAGCTGATAGGACCCATGTCATTGTATTGTACTGGGAGCTGAAGCATCTCTTTGGGATTTTCACCGGTGTCCATTTGCAGGTAAAGGGGAAACTTTTTATTTCCAGAGGAAATTTCACTATCAACGAACATCAAGTCACCGCCAAACGCTCTCTTCCCCATTCTCGGACTGAAAGTTTGTCGATGGGATTCTGGATGAGAAACAACGGAGGGACGAGGTTTAGGTTCTGAAAAAATTTTCCTTGGTGTAAAATCACGACCCAAATTTCGTATCAAGAAAGGCTTCCTGTAACCAAATCTGGGAGCTGTCAAAGCGCCAAGCAAATAGCGCTTCTCCGAAGGAGGTTCAATGCCGTCGTAAGTTCTCATAGTTTTCTTAGCGTAACCTTCCAAGCCTGCGAGTGGGGCATTCTTTTCATTTGACCAATCGTTAATTCCCTCGTGAGGAATCCGCTGATAAGAGTTGCTGGAAATTTGGCTTTGTTTCTCCGGAAGAACGGGAAATCCGTCTCTAGTGTAGACAGAAGCTGGAGAGTTGAAATCTAAGCTTCCCGGATGACGTGTTTGCTGATAATCGCTTGCTTCTTCCAGCGATATCAACTTTGCTCTGGAGTTTGAGTGAAGCATTTTTTCTTTCATTCGCTTCTTCAGCAGTGAGAGCAAGAACCTGTAGAGGATGCTTTGCCAGGGGCTTCCAGACTCAATTTCAGACTCATCTACAAGTTCGTCGATGAACGTGACCAAAGAATCGGAGTCAATGGCTTCTTTCGCTGGTGTCGCACTCCAGCTAGAACTGACCGGGCCCGCTGAAAAAGTAAGCAAATGGAGTCAGTTGCTAACATTATTGAACATTGAAACTGAGTATAGCCACTTCATAAATACGATCTTGTGATTAAGCAACCGCGTAATGAACAGCAAATTTACGCGGTTCTCTTGAAATTTTACTTGCCTGCAGCTCACTCAAGGTGAGTGATAATTAAAAGTTATTGTTTTTATACAACTGCGACTCCAAGCGATGCCGATCGTCACCAGCAGAACTCATCATTCTCAAAGAAAGAATTAATGGAAATTGTTCATTCTGTTTATGGTGCAACTTTTGTAAATGACAATGAAATTTCAGGTGACATTTGATTATTAGGAAATCCTTCTACCAAGCGATGAAATTTTAGTCTGATACGGAAGAATTTCTCCTAAATTGAGGGAAAATTTGTGTAAGGAAAAAGTTAAAGCTCTTATATTATTTTTCATCGATGACAAAGAAGAATCCTAGCTTAAGAAACTGAAATTTATCTGCATTATCAAGAATAAAATAAAAATAGAAAATCTCAATTTAATACTTCTTTAAACTTGTACAACAAATGTAGCATCATATAAAAGTCTAGTAAAGATACTCAAACTGACTGAAAAGAAATGCCTTCCTCACCAAAAACAGAAAGGTTGTTCCAAAGCCCATTTCCTTCATCATACTATGATACAAACTTTCAAACACGACGTACCTTGCGAAAAATGAGGAGTATTTGCATCAAAACTAATGTAAAAGAAAATTAATTAAATTCCTTTAGTTTTTACTATGAAGCGAGGGATGTCTGGGAACTTTTTCTTTTTTCAATTTATTTTAAGGAATTCCCGGTGATTCGAGAGGCATGAGTGCCCGCTGATGAAATGACTGACCACACATGAGGGCGTCAGAAACTCATCAGCGGCGACACAATCTTTACAAACAAAAAAGTTCGTTTTCAGTAATTACCCACTCGAAAATTGTGTTCAATGCTATGGATTGAAATGACGTGATATTTTTCTCAGCACGAAGCGTTATTCCAACAGTAAAGTGTTCATACTACTTCTTTAAGCCAATAAAATAAATCAACGTACAATATGCTAAGTTTCATTACCCTAAATTTTCCTGAGCAGCTGCGGTTGCCATTTTAAACTCAACTTCGAAGGACTTGTAAAAACTGGCAGCAACGCATCGTTAGTAAATATTTGAATGAATGAGTGCAATTAAGATAAGACCCTACGACTGAAATTTTTATATTATTTCACGATACAGAATTGTACCCCCAGCATTTGACTCACCCTGAACGTCAGTAGAATATCCCATCTGTCGTAAGTCGTCCGCAGGGCTCCTCTTCATTCGTCCATTTTCCTAAAAAAGACGAATTGAATTAAAACTATTTCTTGCTCATTTTTCTAGTTGTTTTATCGATGTTTGAATGGTATTTTTGATGATGTAACTGGCATCTTGGATGCTGTAACTAACATCTTGGATGATGTAACTAATATCATGGATGATGTAACTAATATCATGGATAATGTAACTAATATCATGGATGTTATAATTTACTTACGAGAATACATCGTAAGCTAAATTGATGGAAGCTGTGAATGAAAGTGTCTCAAATCGATGTCATTGCTCTCACAAGCCTTTGTTTTCAGTAAACGCGGTGGTGAGATCCAAACAGTCATGGTCACCATAACGCAAATAGATGATCAGCTTCCATGAAGAGAGCAATATCATATCGACTATATAATGATACACAGTTGTTGCTCGCTTGGTTGGTTAGTCCGAGTGTCTGTGACGCTCTAAAGGATGCTTAATGACCGTCTGTGTGATGCGAATTTCACCAGTGTACAAATATAAAAATAATTTAATCGTGGGTACTATTAGGATGGATATATTTGTTTGTCATCCACTTCTGGAAGATTCATTTAAGGAAAATATCAAATCCCGTCATTTTTGTCTGACTGAGAACACTAGTAAATAATATTTTTGGCTTGAAATACTGTATTATGTTAATTGTTTAAAAAAAGCGAAACACAGAATAATGTAGCTTTGAAATTCTTAGAGCCAAAACCTTACGGGAAACATTTAGGTTCCCTTTAGGTATCGTAATTAGTAGTGACAACCTTTACAGCAATGAGGATTACATTCCAATTCTAAACATTTGTACGATTTCAGAATGGAAAGAGCAAAATTCGATGTAACTAATAAAATGTTCTCTAAAATAATCACATCCAAGCATTATAAGGAAGTTAAAACTTATGTCCATGTTGAAATTCACATACCTTCATTCTGAGCATACACGGCCTGAAATTTGCTTGAATTATATTTTTCAGAACTAAAAATATATTAATAAATATTTGCACATCACAGTTCAGTGAAGACGATGATTTTAAAACGTTTGAGTTGAAAGTCATTGTTTTTTCAACTACTGATCTAAAGTCATAACCGTAAAATTAAAGTAAGGAACAATTCGCAGAAATTATTATAAGCTCAGGTTCCAATCCAAAAAAAAACAGTTTTAGATTAAATTTGTTCTTGGTGCATCCATGGGTGTGAAATCATCACAATATAGAAATCTGTCTTTTGAATATGCACGACAACGTCATATTCCAAATTATCTTTAAAAAATCATCCCACGAAATGGAGATTAACTGAATCGAGATTAACTTTTCAATAGCTTCTTTAACACGTTAAGTGCGGCGGGTTAAGCCGAAGTTCAATATTCAACTCAAATTAGAGCTAATTTTAGAGATGAATTTCAAAAATAACGAACATTAAATAGATCGCACCTTATTTAGTTTTCATTGAGCATTTGTCGAAATTGAGTGAATTGACTGCTGGTCGGTCAGCATCATAATGAAAATTCCCTCAGTGACCACCGGTGGGCCACGTCGCACTTAAAGTGTTGAATTCTTAAAGTGCAACTTACTTGAACATCTTCGTAGAGTTTCTTGCTCTTGCCCATACGCGGGCTCCACCCTCGAGGGTAGCGCATGGCCTGCGTCCTGTCGCGGTCTTCCTGAGTCGCTACTGCCTCACCGCCTCTCTGGGACACGCCGTGACCGTCATAATACAGGTCCTGTAATGATAAGTACCCATTACAAGAACCTGCCGTGACCGTCATCGTACAGGTCCTGTAATGGCACCTGGTATTGCATCATAACATTGTAGCTTTCACAGTTCTTTCAACTTGACCTTACTTGTTATGTAACAGAAAGCGTTTTGTTCAATCTCCTTGTTACATGTATTGCAAGTTTTTCTTAAAAACTTTTACGAAAATCTAGATTGTTGCTGGAATTATAGATTTAATTTGATATTTTCAGAAAAAAAGTCTCATAGAGGTGTGAATATTAGTGTTTACGTTCCATTGTGTAAATATTGCCTCATATGTATAGATATTTCTCTCAGAAAACAGTGAATCACTACCTGATGTAGGCTGAAATACGCTCTATTAACGGTACTTGTACTCGAGAGATCAGATGACAGATGATTCCAAATATACTGAGAAGGAACTATTGTAAATCGAACAAAACAGGATTTTTGTGCTATTACGTACTTAGAATCTCTTCACCGACTTCGGACAAAATTCCAGCTGACTCACATGGCACATGAGACAATCATTTCTTTGGGCTGAAAATAGAAAAATTTTGCCGTTAGTTGTACGAGCTGCTTTGCAACATCTGCCAATTAACCTGTGTTGAAATTCGTCGGTTTTAGGCGAAAGTTATCGATTATCTTATAAGAATTTATTGTTGTTGATTGCTTAGATATAATACTGTTTAACCATGTTTCCACTGTTATATGTGCATTCTTACTACAAACGAAACTTAGTAGAATTCATTGAACTCAGATGAACAAAGAATTTGAGAGAAGCTTTGACTTCGGGTTAAATGAATGAAATACCATGAGAGACATCCAATACTCGACAAAATATCCCGGCAACGTGTGTGGGGTAAACCACTGAAATATCCTCAGCGTTGATCGGTAAATTTAGAAGCAAATCATACTAAAAATGGCAGGATTACGTTTATTCTTATTTCTATTTCTACCACATAAAAGGCGACACGCGGCGATACACGTCTATTATGTTATTGTATTGCATCGTTGCCGTTCATCATTTAATCAATTAACATATATTTAAAAATTTCAATGTACAACGAGTTTACCCCATTATTTCTGGTAAACAAAATAAACTGTTCCCATTGTGAAAGCAATAAAAATGTGACAATAATTAACTGCCATTTTCATATAAAACTTTCGTCCCTTTTTGAGAGTCAATCTAAAGTTATGTGGTGACTACGCAGTATCGAATGTCATTTTAACTTTGTCGTACTTTGTTGATTGACCTATTTAATTAAATTTAACTTAATTTAATTTAATTTAACTGACAGTAAGTACTTCTTTAACGTTCGCAAAACGGAATGAAGTCAATAAAAAATAAATGATTATTCAAAATTTGAGATATTACAAATCTGCCTAATAATTCTGTGATTTAGAGTGGTCTAAACTTCTCAGGACACACCCTGTATTATGAAAATAAACGTAAAGCCAAGAATACTTGAAAGATGAATTCTGAACGAACTTCTAATGACTTCTCCACGGGCTTACGTTAAGATGCACGCTAGAACTACACCCAGCCCTGCGGTGCTTAGCAGCAACGTAGTAGCACAGCCGCAAGTAACTGGACGTCCTATTGGTCTAGGGCTGTAGCAGCCAGAAGCAATATAAAGAGATCTGATTCCTCACAGATGCCTTCTTAATTTGAGTAAAAGTGATGATTTTAATGTCATTGGATGCGGAAACACTTGTACATTCCAAAAACTTGAATGGAATTTAGAAAACTTTTAATTAAACACTTACCTGAAGAACAGATGGGAGCACAGCCGCATCAGTTTCTTGGTTGTCTTCTAGACAGTCATCTTCTACGCTTTGTTCTTTCTCCTGCACTGGCCTTTGAATTTCGCTTCGTACATAATCCTGGCCTCCCAAAGAGACATCATCGGAAGGATCAACCTCAGCCCCGCTTGCGCATACGAGTCTTTCGTTTTCATTCGGATTTTCCCTATCATTTTCTGCAGGTGCTAAAACTGATATTTCCTGCTCCGGTTCATATGCTGACAAAAACTTGAGCTCATTGTCTCCAACCCAGTCATCATTCTTCTTCCAGTTGTCCAATTTTGAATTTGACCTAAAATATTTTTTTATCAGTTTGGGAATGTACGCCTCAAACATGTTGTTATAGGTTTTAGTGCCATCAAATTGGTTGTCAGAGCTTGAAGAATATCCTGAGTCGTCCGCTTGAAATATTTTCAGCTCATTTTCGTCAAAATAAATGGGCTGTCGAAGGTTCAAGGGAAAGTATTGATTTTTGTAATCCTCGGAACTCTTCGACAGCGACAGCGGGCCAAATTCATGAACGTTTTCGTCACTGTCAAAATCTTGTGCAAAAATTTCATTTTCATTTGAAACTATGTTTCCAGATTCGTAGAGTGCATCTTCTAGCTGAACATTGTTTACGAATGAAGGATTCAATGGTGCAGAACTTGGCAAATCATCTACAACTTGTGTGGCAGCACTGAGGAGCGCTCCTATCCCGTTCAACTCACCACCAAAATGTTCTTCTCCCTCAGAAGCTTGGGCATATTTATCAGTCGGAAAATACTTTACAATATTTCTGTTGACGCCTTTTTCATTCGTTGTTTTGGAGGATAAATCTCTTTTTTTGTCTTCATGAACGTTGGCGTAATAGTTGGTCCTAGGTAGGAATGAGTTGTGCCTTGTTTTTTGTCCATTGGGAGTATTTTGGTCAAAGATTTTGCGAGAAAAAGATTCCTCGCGGACTTCCCTCTTATTGAACCTTGTTGTTCTCACGCTCTGCTGATCAGGCTCCAATTTGATATTTTTAGATGGTTTAGGTGCAGTGTCAGAGCTTCCAGGGAGCACAAGATTTGAAGATTTCTTGACCATTGTTTTGTCAGAGGATTCTTTTATGAAGTTAGTTTCTAGCGTGGTCTCCTGCAGAGTTGCACGAAAAAACAAGTTGTATGTTAGCATTTAATACTTGAAAAAAAGAGAACTTTTCTGTGTTGCAAACGGAAAAACCTCAAGTGAAATAATAATCGTCGATTGTTCGAGAGCTGCAATACAACTAACAGGTACAGTAATACATTCATGTTATTTATTGCACAGTGGAATATTAATGGTGCACCATTATGTATAAAAATAAAATATACTTTACATTAGCTTCCCTAAAAGTTTCCTCACGAAAGTGCGCAAATATTAGGAAAGCAATTCATCATATGTATAGTTATATATATGGTATGCAAAATAACATTGCTCCCATAAATATGAATACATATGAACATAGACAAAATTTTTGAAAAATATCATGCTATTATCAATTTATAAGACAATTGTTCCGAGGCTGTCACAATTTATGACTTGAGCAATAGCAGAGGACGAGATTTATCTTCATCCGTAAAGTCTCAGAAAATCACAAGAAACTCACCAGTTTGTCGAGTCCCTTGTTTGGTCTGGCTGCTGCTTCTGCTCCTGCAAAGCATTTCAAAATCATCACAGCTTCAATTTAAAGAATAAGGCACTCTAATACAATGAGCAATAGAGAAAAGTCAGGCCACTTTTTGCAGGGCTCAGAAATAAAACCTTTGCTATCATAATGTGACCTTTTATGATTGTTACCAAAATAGAATGTTCAGATAGTAAGGCAGTAAGCAAGTGCCGTTTTGTATCGTTTCTGATAATGTTTTCGAAGAAGATTGCATTCTAATAATATGTAAACTCATCTTTGAGACCCTCAGTTTCTTCGCTCGAGACTTTCAAATTTTCCTATAACGAATAGGCTAAAGGCAGCAATCGTCTTAGGGCCTGAACGTAGTACAACAACCAGACGTCGAAAACAAGAATGCTCAGGAACCTTATCATCTGTTGAGCTATTCTTTGCTCAGTAGTTATGTGTTTTACTAAAGGAATTGTTGTATAAGTGTTTTTTGTTTCAGAGGGTGGTAAACTGGAAACTGAAAAGAGAGAAATTAATTTTCGTTTATTTTATCTAATATTGCTGAGAAAAGTTAGCACAACCCAGCAAGTGCAAGTGAAGGTAAATAATCGTAAGGAAGAGTTTATTTATTATTAGAATAAACTTTATCATGTTATTCCGGTTATGGTTTGAATATAACCATAAAACCTAATCCAGAAGAGCGTGTACTCTAAATTAGCGGAAAAAACTCCGTCCACACAAGGACCGTAAACACAACTGGTCAGAATAACAGCAATCCAACTGAATAACAGCAAATTTTCGACGCAAACGGCCCTTTCATGAGTGAAGAGGCTGGCTTTCTTCAATTAGTGTCATTCTCTAAGCTACCTTGACAATGTAGCTGTGTATGACTTGTGTGGCTTGAGCCTCAAGTTCAGAATTTAATGACTATGAAGTATTCTCCAGGGTATCTCTGATCTACCACCTATGGGAGGCGGGAGGCATGTTATTGGAAACTATGGGTTTTAGCTTCGTGTGGTAGCGATTATAATGCTGTCCTTCTGTTTCTGATTCCTCGTCAACAATTGATCAAAATTATCCTTTATGTTCTTGAAATCAGAAATCAGTTTTGACTTGAGAAAATATCCCGTAACCGCGAATAAAAAAATTCTGAGATAAAAAGGAGTATATAAAAGCGCACCTATTCAAGTGAATTAGAAGAGGACCGGAGATTAAAGAGACAACATTTCCAACAATGTTGTTTGCTTTTGCCTTCTAATCTCATGAGTTTACACATCTTGGTTGAAAATCCGCTTCTGTGACGTTTACTCTGAAAAAAGCTGGGGAAGATCAATTATGTTTTTCGTTCTTTGCGAGCTGTGATATCCGAATCACATTGTCCTCTACGATTGACTGAATACAAATCCTGCTGAAAATACTAACCTCACATCATTTTCCTGTCAAAATAAACTGCAAAAAAATTCTTCAATATTAAAGTGAAGCTATCAATCCTTGTTTACTACCTCACCAATGACTACAACTCAGGGGTTTATTTTCAGCAAAATTTTGTTTCGCAAATATTTTATAAGTTATATTTTCATAAACAAATGCGTTGAAAAACACCAGCAGCCGAATATTTGAGCACCAGTTGCATTACACAATAAACATGCATCTAAAAGGTTAAAAACAGTATTTCATTAGTATCAAGAATTAAATTATTTACTATTCATAGTGTCCTTTAATCCTAGTTTAACAAAAACACGTTCAACACATTACTCTTAAACACGAGCAAAGGATTTGTATTCATTGTATCCCACTTGTGATGCAAGATCACAGCAACTAAATGAGTCTATTTTCTCATTTCAGCAGGCGCTGTCGCTTGATCAATGCGACAACAATGTTATAGTGAGACCAGAATAATAACTTCTCTACGTATTGTAAAAAAATTGCTGAAATTTAAACTTTCATCGGTTCAGATCACGTGTTTGATGTGGTATATCTTTTGGAAGTAAGTGAATGTAAAAGCTATTTCTTGGTCGTGATCGTCTTTGTTCTGGTCATTGAGCATTGAAAAATGTATTTCTTTTAAAACCTTTCTCTGGAATAGTTAGCAATCAACTCATTTGAAATAACTCGCTTAGATTTTTTGCTCCCAAAATTTCGTTAAAAAGGCATAAATTCATTATTCGAGTTATTTTCAGTCACTAATCTTGCAGTAAATTCGAATCATTTATAAAATTCATGTTGATACAATGTTTAAACATCATTTTATTTCATGTGTAAATGCAGAATAAATGTTTACTTATTGCTGTGCGATAATGAATTTACTCAAGGGAAGAAATACAATTTTCCAGCACTGCCCCTCTCAAACCACAGTGACTTGGAGATATCTATGAATTTTAGCAGAAATATGAGATGAATTATGATACCTGAAATTTTATCTCAAACGCTGTGCTATCAAATTAAGTATGTCGAGCAACCCAAAAAGTTAACAGAGATTATACAAGAATCGTAAATACTCTGATAAAATGCTTCATACTCGGAGGTTGATTTTCAGCGAGTTGAAATTAACCATCGGTTGTGACATCGTCAAACAAACACTACTGGGAGAGCGATCAGCACAAAAATAGAAAGTTTGTAAGATTTATGCCAGGGTGAGAGTCTGCTAACAGTATTTTGATTAATTGTCTTTTTACTCTTTAATTCTCTTTACATTCAACACCAGGCATCAGCGGCAAACTAACATGCACCACAAACCGCTTGATGATTCCCATAGAATTACATTTTGATGTATAATATTATGTGCCTAAATTCAGAATTTTTAAAGCTTACATGTTTTTCTAGTATGTTTCTTAGTAGTCATTCATTCTTATGTATGAATGAATAAATAACTACAAAAGTCAAAGGTTACCGCTCTGTAAATGTATTTCTGGGTGTTTTTCACCGAAAGAGGTCTCTCAATTCTTTCGTTTCAGAGAACTCTTCGTAGTGCAGATTCTCAACTTGATCATCTTAATGATCTTAACGAATGGCTTCAGGAAATATAAGTGCAAAGAAAATGGCTATTTCCAAATTTTTAAAGTATGTGATTCATGTTCACTTCTGACAGGCTTTCAAATACGCTAAAGATGCGATATCATTAAAAACATCTTTAAGAAAATAAAAGTGTACTTAAAACGTTGTCAGCATTGTCGAGAAAGCTGACGTCACTGAAACGATCTTGAAGGTCAGTCTATGTACAGATTTTGTTTTATGAGTGAACTTTTTTGGCTTACAATCGTAATCTTGAGAGTTACACCGTACGTGGACGTAACAATACAATCGAAAAATATCACAAATATCGTTGCTCTCTTAACAAACATTTAGAAAATCAATGTACCTTTTGCGATGCTCCCATTGATGACGGCAGCGGCGACCCAGTAGCCAATGAAGAGCCATCTTATCGGTACCATACAACTTGTTATAGATTGTTAGTTTTCGCTTCCAAAATGGTTTGAACGTTGGAGTTGCTGCAGAGATACGTGAGAAGCAGTAATTAAAAATTTATTCAAATAGAAACGTTCAAAGAAATCAGTTGAGATCTATTTCTCGTACTTTTGAAACACATCAACTAAGTCAGTCACTAAATGACGTTCTCTAGGTTACAAGTATACCCCTTTATGGGTCAGTATACGAATGCATTTGTAGTACTGAACTTTAGGGATTACTAAGATAAATGCTTTGGTTTTTTTCATTAAGGAACATTTGCTTGCTGATTTTGAATATAATTAGTTCGAGTGAAACACGCAGATGCACTTCCCTATAGTTGCAGAGTGATGTTCATCCTAAAATAATGGTCATTTGAGTCACAAGATGAAGCTACCCTCCAAAGTACCTCAATGATACTGACTAGGGCTGATCATTAAATTACGGCATTATTAAGAAATCTATTTTATTTATAGAACTTTATTAATGATTATTAGTTTTCCAGCGTTATTTGAAGTTATACGTTTTACGTATAGCAGATATCTTTGTCACTTACAAAATATTTCACTTTGGGTGTTCAGGCCTTCAGATGTTTCCATCTTTAGCCCAAGTTAATTTTATTTTATCAATACTCATCCACGTATTCGTTCATGAACTGGCAGCGTTACAAATTTGTGAGGCGAGCGCATTTATTGAAGGGAATTAATTGAAGAAAATTAATTATCGCTAAGATTTATAGGGCGCAAAAGTTAACTTTTACTTCGAATGATTGTTTCAACATTAAAGATAAATTAGCATAGAAAATCAGGCAATTCGTTCTCAGTGCTTGAATTCAGCTAAATGAATAAAAGATTTCAAGAGATGGTTTCACGCTGTTTCAGAATTCGAATGAAAAAGAGAAGACTCAGAACTGGATTTCTGTTCCAGAAATTCTCAAATCGTTTAAACTTAAGCCGTCGTATTTGGATGCATAGAAATGCATCTGGACCAAAAATTATTTGGATATGTAACAACCCAATTGCAGCATAATTTTTTAATATATTAAAGCTAGTCTGATAAATCAGGTCAGAAATTTTAAAATTAAGAATGTTTTTTCAGTTAATGTGTAGGATTAAAGACGCTAGGAATAAAGCTCATAAGAGACAACGATCTGTGTTGGCAGTTAGCACGAGGTCGGCTGTGGAAGTGAGGAGGCTCCTCGTCTTCTTCTCTTATATACGCACGGCGCCGCCTTCGCTGCTGCCTTGCGAGCCCACGAGTCGAATTTATTTTTCATGGAAGAAAATAAAAACAGATCGAAAAAGAACGAAACGAAAATTTTAAATCCAAATGTTGCAGGCAATGATGTGGCTCCAAAAACGAATGTGACATGTGCCAATAGTTTACCTACAGCGTCATGATTGTAACAAAAGCGTCAGTGCGCAATCCAGTGATTTGAGATGTGATTCTTTACTTTCATATTCCAGCTTTGTGTATTTATCCATGTAAAACCGTTGGAAATAGTTTCTAAAGCAAAGAATGAGCTAATTTAAAAACGGTGTTTTTCCTGCGGAAGTCAAAAGTGCCTGTTCTGAATATTTTGCTGTGAGTTTTTTACCGAAAAGAGGTTTATTAATTTTTCCATTTCAGAGAGCACTTCGACATGCAGATTCTCAACTTGATCACCTTAATGATTATGTGATTGAGGAAAACAAATTTTCTCCTACAGTTCCGGATTTTAAAAAGAAAGTTGTGAGCAATGCGTGATCAGGTGGTTCACGCATCGGGCATTTTTTACATGTGATACACAAAATCATTTCTTATTCACCTAAATGCGGTATCTGTATTTTCCTACTGCTTGAAGTTTCTGCTCGCGTGTTTTCAAACATCAATTTTCAAATATAAAGTCGCAATACAGAGCCCATCGATGTTGGTGTTGGCTTCCGATTACCTTCATAGACACGAATTGGGAGGCATGTTGAACGTTTAACTATGAGGTTTTTGAAGATAATATTTTGAATAACGTGCGGGTCCTTTTCAGAGCTTTTTTCATTGAAATGCTGAGTAAATTACAATGAACTTTACACTAGAAAAAAGGAAAATTACTGAACTCTGCATGAATTACAGGTGTATTGGTTTGATGAAGACAAGAATTGCGCGTATTTTACAACTGCTCTATATGATTTTTTTTTAATTTCAATGCATCTCAGTCACTGATTCTTCATCTTTTTATTTCAGAGAAATACTTATTTTTCTCAAGCTCATGATGGAGCTGGGCTCCTTAAATAAATTTGGCTAATATTCTGAAAAAAGTTTCGCTTTCAAACTTTTGACTGACTACAGTATGTTAGTTGTAAATGCTCAGGGCCTAAATGGATCACGATATTTTTGACCTACTAAAACATTCAAGGTTTAGATAATTTTAAATGTAATTCAGTATTCTAAATACGCTTCACTCAGTCTTACAAGGAAGCTTATTGCAGCGTAAACATGATTGATACACAGTAATGGCAACGCTTGTAGTTCTCATAGATTCATTTTCGGTCAATTAATGGAAAAAACGCTGTAATTAATTAAATCCAATTTCGGATATGACGGAAAATTAATAATGAGCCTTCAACTAGGCCAGCAATACGAGGTTCGCTTGGACCAGGAGTTGCTGTCTCCAGATATTTGTACTGTTCCCAGCGAAGACACGTTAATCTCCGTACGCTGCCGGTGCCACCACAGGCCTCCAGCCGTCATAGGGTAAATCTGCTCCGGAGGCGCCTTCATCCGAGGCTGTGAGCATGCTACTGACAGCATTAGGTAGCTATATTCACTTGAATTGTTAGCTTCGCAGCTTATCGTTTAGTTTCGGCGTTAAGTGTGTGTAGGTCTCGTGATCACAAGCCTCTTTTTGATTTTGAAGTGGCGATCACGATTGGTTCACGTTAAGGTAATTAAATACGGCCTTTAATTTACGTTGAATTGTTAGCTTCGAAGCTTGTCACTCAGTTTCAGAGTTAAATGTATGGAGACATAGTAATCGCATGCCCCTTTTTGAATTAAAGTGGCGGTTACGATTGATTCACGTTAAGGTATAGGGCTGATTATATACATATATTGAATACATAATAAGGTTGATAATACAAATTGAATCTGTGGATTTGTAATTGTTTCAAAATTGGATTAATACTTATTAATCCAGAAAACAAAAATTTTGAGCGCTCCCAAATTTTTCCGCAAAATTCCAATGACCTTTTTGTGAGTTAACAATTGAACCATCGTTGAGCGTAGGATTTTGAATAAATGTGGTTTACCTCCCCATTATTAAAATCGGAAGGCCCAGTTGCTTTCCCAACATTTGGAATAAAATTTGCCTACTTGGCTGTGTTGGAAATAAAGGCATAACGCTTGGCACAATGCATCGCTTTAACGCTACGGCACGAATACATACATCGAGGTTTTACCTTGAGCAAATTACGAGCTTTTGAGAGGTACCAACACAAATCGAAAAATCTGCTGTTTTATTTGGGAAAAGCTGAAGAGGCTGGCATTTAAAACTTAGTTTTTAAAAATGTATACGTCAATTATGTTTATTGTACTGTAGATAAACATGGATGTTTCGAACTTAAAATAACTTCATTTTCCAAGACGCAGCAAATACTGCATAATTTATTTTCTTTCAAAGGACGCTATCATTTCAATAGTAATTACCAATGTATGTGCAAATAGTTTCTAGACGCAAGCAACCTTCAAAAAAATGTCAACCTATTTCCTTAAAGATGACTTTTTCTGACGTCTAGAGGGAAGTTTGTTTAAAGAGTAAATAGTGTTTTGACATCTGTATTAGCTAATTTTTTTTACCAAATCAAGATTTGAACTCTCCTAGTTCTATTTGTAGTTCATAGAATTAAACCTGGGAAGGAGAAGATCTCTTAATAAGTCAGTGGGCCTATAGCTCTAGCTTCCCATTGAGGTTGACACCGCTTTTCTTTCGTGTTTCTTGATGTCGTGTTCAATGACACATGCCCTTCGTAACGTGCATTCTAAAATGCCTTAAATTATCATTTACCTTCATTCACAGAGTCTTAGCACGAATTGCCTTCATTGACATTACTTGTTCATTAACTCTTCGGAAAAGTTCTTCATTGGCTTTAGAGAGACAAATGTTCCAATGTAATGAACACAGGGACAATCCTCTACGCGCTTTTGCAGACTGCAAATCACGTAAATTTGCTCCCTGTGCTATTTCTCTATCTAGCCAGCTTAGCTAGGGTGTGGTGGTGCAGAAGTTCAAGAAATTCTTCTTCAATATGAAGCATAAATATTGTTAGTTACCGGTTATCATGTTTATATTTCACTACCTACTGAAATAAAATATCATGCCGAAATTCATCTTGAACAATTTGAATATTGTGTTAGGAAGACCCAGTTGTGAGACCGACCTTAGGGATATGCAGAAACAACGTTGTAACATTGAGGAGATTAATTCATTTTAGCAAGCAAAGAACTACATAAAAAATTGGGTTGGTCCATGTTACACCAAACATTCTTGAAACCGGCTTTTACACCTAGCATTGAATTCAGGAAATTTTTTAAAAATTAGAAACTATGATTTACAACTGAACTGGAGCATCAGTTTACAGTCAGTTATAGTCTGAGCTTCAATATTTCTTGACACTACAAAAAAAACTTTTAAAATCGAACTCTGAGTTGCAATAAGTAATTACTTAACAGCCTCGTTTATATAGCTCTAGCACATATTCGCTGATTCAAAATCCCGTCAGCCACTAAATAAAATAACTATTAATTAATTGAAACATTCAATTGATGTCAATCAATTCCCTTAGGTTTGTATCTTGTCGAGCGAGTGTACAGTTACAGATCTTCAAAGCTGCAGTTGTATACTTTAAAGAATAAATGCTGTACATCACACATAGGAGGCTCGGACGTCTGCGCATGCGTGTGTATGTAAAATGTGGCAACATCCTTCAGTTCACACAGGTACATTTGTATGAATGACGCTGCTGCTCGTTCTGCGCCTGGACATTGCAAAGAAACGCAGAGTATTTGAGAGAGGCAGAGTGAAACAATTGCACCGTGTTATTTTGCAAATTAATTAATTAACGCGTTGACCGTAGTGGGTTAAACTGAAGTTCAGTATTCTACTCAAATTTAAAGTCAATTGTAGTAAGCAATTTTGAAAATAGCACACATAAATTATACTGGGATTATTTAATTTAGTTTAGATAAAGTATTTACGAAAATTAAGTGTGTGACTATACTGATCTATCAGCAGCATTATGAAAATTCCCTGCGTAACTACCGGCGGCTCACGTTGCGGTCAAAGTGTTGAAGACTAACGAAGTTTACATGCTTCTTGAGCGGCGTATAGGACAGGTAAAGTTCATAAGCTTCTTGAGATGCTAAAGAACAGGCAAAGTTCACAAGCTTTTTGAGATGCAAAAGAACAGGTAGTGTTCATAAGCGTTTTGAGATGCAAAAGAACAGGTAAAGTTCATAAGCTTTTTGAGATGCAAAAGAGCAGGTGAAGTTTAAAAGGTTTTTGAGTTGTAAGTGTCAGAGAATCGCGTTCCGTGAACTATGTGTCAGAGCAGAATTCGGCTGTTGTCGTCAAACACGCAGTTCTGTCGCGTTTCTTTGTCCATAGGATTTGCAAAATCGAATTATTGTGTCTCAGTTCACGACTTATTGTGTCCTATAGTAGGTTTAGTGTAGCAAAAAATAGTTGATTTATCAAAAATATTTGAAACAAATTCAGCATATTTCCGATATCATCTCATCTAATTGCGTGAAAGAAAGTTTTCGGTATTTCGACGTCTATCGAACGCAAAAGGTAAATTGTCACGCAACGGAACACTTTTCCCCTTTTTGATTTTTTATAAAAATAACTTTTGCAAAAAGTAGCTTTCTTACATCAATTTCAATTTAAATTGCCAAAATGATTCAACTTCAATATGTTGCTTGTAAACACAGTGTTTCAACGAAAGGCTCTTTCGAGTTTCACTTGAAGTTTGTCATTTTCCATTGACCAGGAAACTATCAGACATAAGACTTTTCATTCCCTATTTTAATTGATTTTCATTAGTTTTGCATTTTCGCGCTGTAAAAGCTCAAAAATTCAGTTCTTTAGTTTAGGTTGTCAATTAATTGGGTACGGTACGTTATTTTAGGTTTCATTAGCATTCAGAAGAGAACAAGACACTAAAGTAAAAATATTCAAAACGTATTTAATACCATAAAATAACTCCAGCATTGATGCTTCTAAGCTTGATATTAAAAAAGCAATGCGAAAATCGCTACACGTAAAATCATCTTTATTAAAATTGATCAAATAAAACTGAACATTTCAGACTAACAGTTCATATCTTCAACAAAAATATGTGTAAAACGAAACCAAAAGAGGAAGAATTAATTCACAAATGAAGTTTTATAAAAAGTTTAAACTTTTAACAAATACGAACAACCGTAAAAAAATAAAAGGTAAAGGAAAAACTGAGTAACTGAACTATGTGTTGGCAACATGAAGCGGGAAAGCACTTTGGGTGTCATTCAGAGTTTGTTTCATTTTGTAAATATGCAAAGATTCGAGAGGGCGCAGAGATCTGTTCTGTAAAATGTACCGCACAAGATTTTAAAATCGTTTATGGAGACCGGAACATTGCACTCTTCTGCATGAGATCTAACAGAGGACAGTGGGGGGGACCCAAGAGGAAGACCAGTTCTGCAACTACGCCCAGCATGCTCGGAAACTCTAATCATCAGGGTACGGCAGGTAGAACCAACGTACCGCGATTCACAACGTGAACGACTGTATTGGTACATCAGAGACGAGCACAGTGAGGGTGGCAGTTTTTCTTAGAAACGCAATAGAGAACCAATTGCAAAATTAGTCACTAGAATCATTAGAATCATTAAATCATTAGAATCATTAAATTAATTCTTCCTCTTTTGGTTTTGTTTTACAGAGATTTTTGCTGAAAATAGACTGTTAGTCCGAAACGTTCACCTTTATTTTATCATTTTAATAAAGATGATTTTACGTGTAGCGATGTTCGCCTTGCTTTGCATGTTTAATACCTTGAAACGTTATTTTTACGTGACTTATTGATTTAATGAGAAACACTCTTTTCAAATGCTACTTGTTTGAATAAAAACAGTAAACGAAGTCCATATCTGCAGTCAGTGATACACTGAACATATTTTTATGAATGACTAACGCCTCTAGAGCGCATCAATCGGAAATGCGAGCGCAGCCCAGCGGTCGCATAGCGAATGTTAAACCACTTCAGGCATACGATCTCTCATTGCTTCTCTTTCTTGTTATGGTTGTCATGAGAATAATAATTTCGAGGAGCTCATGTCGAATTCGCGTCCTCACGGAGTTTTAATTTGGCCGTAAACGTATCCGGATACGATCAGTTTCAAGAGTCATTAAGCTCGCTCGACTGGGGACTATTATAATATAATGTTGCTCATAAATGGGTTTCAGTTTTAAAAGGCTGCTTATAATGGTCCGCTCGATAATATCTTCATGATAGATCCAACTGATTTTCTTAGAGGAACAATAATTCTTTTCTTAGAAGAACAATATTTTTAATACCTGTGCCAAGGAACAGGCTGAAAGTTACTTATATCGATGCGTCAACGAATCAAATTTGGGAACAATGCGCGTAAGTAACGTTAACATTGAGCATTTATCAAAAGGACACTAATGCGACAGACTTTGTGGAAGCTGAAACTTAAACTGAAATTATAACGACTGCATATAATCATTGTTGTCTGATCATTACTCGCACAATTACGCCGAAAAATAGACAGAAGCTGTGGACGACATCGTTATCAATGTAATGAAATAGCAAGCGTATCTAGCTGTACTCTACAAAGGATGAATATCTAAAGAAATGTATAACAGATCGAAAAAATCTACTTTCCGCTCACATTCTTTCAATTTTAAACTAATATTAAAAAACCTGGTGCTTGCTTAATTCTTTCTTTAAATCGAATAATAGTGCTGCGAAAATATTTGAGCCCATTGTTCAAGATAAGGTGAAATATCACGAGAAAAAAGATATTGCAACTGTATTTAATAAGTGTTTTGTAAACACAAGAACAAATATAACGGATATTATTTTCAGTTTAGTAAACAATTATTAACTGCAAAAACGGCCTATTTAAGGTAGGCTTAGGAAACTGAATTATGCATAGGTAATTTCATCTACTCACTTCACAATACGCGTTACATGTGGGTTGCTGAGTTTCAACGTAAGATGGAAATCATATTTTCTTGATCTGTACAATTTTTCCTCGTTTTAAATTTTCCTCATTACAAAACAGAAAATAGGAGTAACTTCATATACTTCCTTATTATTCAAAAGCTCGGTCACAACACAGTGTCCTCTTCATTGAAACCAAGACTTGGAATTCGATCCCCGTTGAGATTCTTGAAAAAAGCTCCTACGAAGCTTTCAAGACAAAACTTGAATCTCTTTTTCTATCGGGATATTGATCACATAAAGAATCATGTTAAATCTTTTCTGCTGTGTGATTCATCTTGACAGGGTCATTTACAATGATTAATAAGATCGATCTCAAGTCTAATCTGAAGTCTTTTCTAGAATATACTGTTCTCATCTAGCCCTCTAATAGCTATTGTAGCAAAAATTAAGCATCGAATCTTGAGCGAACCAATTCATTGATCAGCCTAGTGGGCAACTTGGGTAAATTAGGTTCAGCATAATTGCACACCTTGAAATAGCGTTGATTATAGAATGCCCTAGAAGGTACTGAATTATTCGGGTACACAAGTAATTATTCTCAAATGTGTCCATTGCAAAAGCCTTAAGAGACGACGCATTAAGATTGTAAAAGCCTTCTAGAATAAAAAAGTAATTTACTAGATTACACATCTTATTGCTTTTTCAATTAGTTTAAAACCCCCTAATTAAAACGAGTTTCCATAGGGAGCCTTTTTTTCACATAGTTGTAGGTAGTATTTTTAGTAAACACAGCGTCACTATTGGCTGTATCTGAAGCTGCTTATCCCTTCACAGGATATGAGTAACGCTGACAGGAAAGCGATCCACGGGATGTTTTCAGGCGCTCGTCTTGCAAGCTTTAGTTGCGTTTGTGAGTGAAGGCGAGTACCTGCAACTCCGCAACTTCAGATGTGACAATTTACAATTTGATGGGCGAGAAAAAATGTGTTGGAAATTCTGTGTTTTTACCGTTTCTTTCTTTAAAAATGGGAGACAGATGGAGGTTTCTGAAGTATCTTTGCAGAGGAGTATGATTTCGAAGCTCCTTCGTGCGCAAAATATTAGATTACATGGATAAAGATATTCTAAGTAGAGAGTACAATATATTTTTTAGATATTGTGAAATTTTCACGAAGAATAAATAGTGACAATTCTAGCGATCAAAAGGCAAGAAGAGATGGGGTAAAAGGAAAGGACTACAAAGAAAAGATGATCAGAAAATTCAATTTAATGATTGGTATTAATTTCTGTCGTGTATTTGTTACGGAATATTGGAGGCAATTAATTTACAACGAAGAAGGGCTTTGCGATTGTTTGAGGAAATTTTGAGGCAAACCTTCACAGTGTTCGTTGTTATCCATTGTAATATTTTTATAATTATGTTACGAACATCCATACCTAAATGACGATACATGACGGTGCATTTATTTCTCCATGTGAACAAATAGACATTTACACGTTATTCAGGTATTCAGTTTTGAACGCCTTTTTGTCTGTTTGATGCATGAACTGAAGTGGTCATTCCTAAACATAGATTTAATGCTGCGTGAATTAGGAGTTCTATGGAAAAATGAGTACAATACTGTGTAAAGCAAGAGTTCTACCTACTGCATAAGATTAAGGATAGTATCATTCGCAAAATTTTTATTTCAATATCGACAAAGGGAATGTTGTTTCTTCTGTGTTTCTTTGACTACGGCAAAGTATCTGACCGTGTTGATAACAGCATGTTGCTCTCAAAGCCGCAAATCCATGGCGTTAGACGAATTGGTCATAAATGATTTAAATTCATCCTGTCAAGTAGTAAAGAAGTAGCTGTGCTTAGCTATCTCCTATCGGGCGTCCCTAAAGGATCTGTTGCGGGACCTTTTCTGTTTTTGATATTCATGAACGATATTGTTAAATATAATTCATTTTTTAAGTTTTTTTTTGCCAATAATAGTACTCTCTCTATCACTATTCTCGATGCAAATGTTTGTACGATGACAAAGAAAATAAATGGCGAACAGGATAAATTCTATATTTGGCTCAAAGCAAAATGCATGCTTCAATATCGATAACGCTAAATGTATGTTATTTTTATATGAGTAGAATTCATCTTTTCACTCATCAATATTGGAGATGACCATGTTGAGTAAAATAAAAACTTCCATTTCAAATTTTTACTACGCAACTTCAGATGTGACAATTTACAATTCGATAGATGAGAAAAAATGTTTTGAAAATTCTATGTTTTTGCCGTTTCTTTGAAATTTGAAAATTTCAAATAATTAAGAAATGGGTGACCTGAAGAAAGCTCTAAAAATGCCGTACTGAACAGTAGTCAATTCTTTTTCTCCTGTATGGAGTAGATGTATGTATGACACAGGACTAACAAAAATAAAATGAGTGTGCTTTTTACTCTACAAAAGAGAGCCGCAAGAGTAATAAGAGGCTTGGAATAAAATATCCGTAGAAATAATTTATCCAAATAAATTAAAACACTTTAGCTCTCAGATCATTTTCAGTTTTCGCAGTATAATTTCGGGAATAAAATTTTAAAAAATGAGGATAATGAAAATTTCAATAATTGGCACCTTCTCAAACTGGTCATCGCGATCATTTAACCCGGAACCAGAGTAAATTCATACACTCTTATTACAATCAAAGCCAATCTCAATGCAATGTTCAGTTCATTGAAATTGTCGCTTGTAACTTGATGCTTTCTTATATCTGTAAGAAAATCTGTTCCGAGGCATTCAAAGAGAATTTTGAGTGAAATTTTTATCTTTGTATGAATGAATTGCGCTGTGACGAAATTCAATTAAAAATTCTCTATTCTATGGTCCAAAATGACAAGCTGATTGCGATAATACAATATTATTTATAAATTTATATTTGAAAATGCAATTTTCGCCGGCATCATTACATAGTAAAGTAATTTAAAATAATATCATTCGTCTCTCTCCCACTCTGAACAACTATTCGATCAGTCTAGCGTGAGTTTAAAGTTAAGCGTTTTAAATTAAATAAAATGTTAATCGTAGCATGAGGTTTCCATAGGATACCAGAGGAGCCATTGAACTTGTTGGGCCCTTTAGAAGTTGAAATACCTATTAGTAATGCTTTTGAAATACCTACTATACCTATTAGTAATGCTTTTGAAATACCTTTGAAATACCTATTAGTAATGCTTTTATGAATTTATCGCATCTGGAATTGAATTGTTTTAATTGCCTAATTTGATCATAATTCTAACATAAATGTGTCAGCTTTTTGGCTCACTAAATTTCTAAATTTACATTACCTGATTAAAATTATTAAATCAAACCATAGTGTTTACATTTGTTAACAGGCTTGACAGTTTCTTCACATTCGTTTACAGCCTTGACAATTACGTTTCATGAAGTTGCTTCGCAAAATGAAAATCACAAACGAGTTCGCCACAGCGCTAACCTTCGCCCTTCTCTGGCTTCCTATGACACTATGTCAGAGCAACGTGCATACCAGTGACTTGCTGCCGTACTCTGTGCGAGACGGATCCCCATCCAGCGAGTACTGCACCAAGATGCAGGGGGAGTGCAGGCTGAAGGCATACCGAGATAAAAAAGATGGATCGACGCACTTCGAGGTGTCCTGCTACTGCTACTACCAGCAGGTACACTCATAGCTGAACACCGTAAGCTTTAACTGCTCAAAAACTCATGCTGCGCTGTGTTTTTTGGCTTCAAAGTACTGAAATATCAATGAAATTTTCAAATGAATGAAATTTTGGATTGCTAGCATATGTTGATTGGAGATTCTTCACTTAGTGGAGAGTTTTGTAACATTTTTCCTGGTGCAAGTGATTTTTTCTGCCTACATAACTCGTAAATTTTGTCAGATGATCAAAGTTTCCAATCGTCGTAATAAGTGTAAGCTTGGGAGACTCAATTATGCATAGATGATCTCAACTACTCACTTCATAATACGCGATGCGAGTGAGTTCTTTAATTTCAAAGTAAAATAGAAATTATATTTTCTTGATATCTACAGTTTTTTCAGTTTTCCAATTTTCTGTTCCTTTGAGTAGCTTGTTGCAATTGTAAGGGCTCTCTCCTTTCAACCGAGAATTTAGTGTTTAACCCAATACGTGCTTCATTCATATCTGTTTTACTGATCAACGTAATTATTCTAACTTCACGCGATTTGAAATTGCATAATTGGTATACTATTAGAACGTAAACCTATTCTTTGCCTTAAACTGTCATCTAGACCTTCTTCAATTCTCCAAATTTAGGAAAACGTGCACAAGTCTTACAGTGAAAACAGTCCTTTAATTAAGAGGAAATAAAGCTTAAGCAATGTGAGCGGTTGTGTTTGAAACGCTCGTGTAAATTTGCTCCTAGAAAGTATCATGATGGATAACAAGGTTGATAATATGCATATTTTTCATCACTCCCAATATAAGACAACGTACCGGATGCCATGAGGTACATCATTGCTAAACGGTAAAATCAGAGGAGCCGAGGCATTTAACATCACCCTCTTTTATCAATCATTTGTTTCGACTATTATCATGGGTATTGCGACACTCATGTGTGTATATCAACTTAGGATCTTTATATTAAGACGTTTCAAATCCAATGACGCACTTTGCATCATCTTCGCTGATAATAAACCGTTTTCCTTTTTCTTATTGTTCTCAACAGGCAGATGTTTCCGGACCACTGGATGACCTAATCGAGCGACCATGTCCTCTGGTGCCGAGGGCAGGACAGAGAGTCACTCACGCCACCCTCAACATCACGCAGTGCTACGTCCAGAGTCAGGTACTGCATGGCACGCAGCCGCGCTCTACAGTGCGTTCTGGAGGGAGGGAAATGAATGTATAAATTGATGAACCTCAAAAAACATGATTTCAAGTAAAAATATCGTCCATTTCCTTCTTCAAATTTAGGCTTATGTGCCCGAGACGTATATGTTCTATTGAAGCCAAGAGCACTAGAGTTTCAATCAAAATCAATGTTTCAACCAATAAGAAGCAGGATGTCAAATCTCTTAATTTTCAACCCAGACCCACAATATTGGCATTCAATCGACTTAATTCATCAGAAAAAAAAATACAAGAAATGTGGTAGCATAATTGATAAATAGTACAACAGTATGATGAATGCTTGTACTATTTACGTATATTTACTTCAGTTATTTACTTCCGTGATCGACGGCGTTACACTTATTCACTGGTAGTGCGTTCCTGCTTCATGAGTTTCAATAGGGCCTGTCGATCCGTAATAATTTTCTGCTCTTCTCAATAATGTGCTTAATCGTGTTGTAGATAATCGTGTAGTAGAAGTTCAGGTGAGTGATTGGAATCCAGGTGTAAGCGAAATTCTTTGACTTCGGCATGAACAGGAAAATATTTACGTTAAGGCCGGCAGTAAAAGTAGTTTACAAAAATTATCGAATGGAATCTTCACAGCCCTGACTACAGTAGTTTTGGTTCACATATCATAAATCGTTTGATGGTTTTTATACGTAGCAAAACATGCTCACAGTTAAATGTGATCGATTTGCCATTTCCAGCAGATTTAGTTCAGGATGATTGAAATGAAAAATTTCGCAATGTGTAGCGTGTTTTGTACACTACTTTACTTGATTGTTTTTTATGAATGTCAAGTGTATGAGAAACGATTAAAGTTTATGAAAAGCATTACAATCTGCAATCTACAGAAAAATGCTGTGTGGATTTCCTTTTTGAAGTTTTTGCGGATTGAACTTTTGATAAATTAGATAACTTAAAGTTTGTATTAACGTGAACCGTCAAAACTTAACTCTAATTTCACGAGATTGTTTGCATTTGTTACTTACGTTAGAACAAAATTATTCAGAGATTTTAGGTTTAAAAGTTCCTTAACATTCGCGATTTTGCTGCTTACCTGTCGACAGACGATCCCTCTACCGCTGATGACGGCACTCAGGAGGAGTGAGCATCTGCACATTCACATTTCTCAGTCATTCCCTGTGCGCTTTCCTCTGCTTCTCGACACCATGGTGGAGACCGGAATATCCACCATCAATGTAGAAATCATCAAAAGGTAATAGTTTCAGTGTATGCATTTTCAGCAGATTTCGTATATTCTGCATATCTTTTCCCGTTTTTCCTGCTCACCATCTAAAAGCATTTGTTACACACATGATAAGTGTCAACGGCAATACACACATGATAAACGTCAAAGCTACGGTAATCAGAGAATTATGAATTTTCTTTAAATTATTTAGCATGGAAACTCAAGGGTGTTGAATGAATTGATCGAAATGTGGTACAATTTAGCTTGATAAATATTACTAAAACGCGGTAAATACTTCGCACTTATGTTTTCTCACTGCGCTCTTCATTTTGGCAATAACAAGAATTTTAACGGGAAGGATAGGTTTTCAAATTTCCAGGAAGGTATTAGATTAACACTTAGTAAAACTGTGATGAATAATGTTACATTTCCACCATGCCATTCGATGATAAAATATCTCTCTTGCAAGTTCCATGTCTTTATTTTAAGAAGATGGTATACATGATTTTATAGTGTTTGTACGCTTCTACTATCAAGAAGAATCCAATTTACAAAATTGAAATATACGACTAACATCAAATTTATTCCTGTGGTAATTTTCTTAAATTTTCACCTGTTTTAAATGAAAAAACTGGTCTACTCTGTTGTGACATGATTTAATTCTCTCTTAGTCCACTAACACTTTTTGTTAACGGAATTCCTTTATGTCTGTGGTATTCAGATACTGGAAATAAATACTTCAATTTTGCAGGTTTAATTCGCAAATAAAAGGGCTTTATTTTCTGATCCTCAAAACTAATATTTCAGGCTATTATAACTGGCATGTGTATGCTTACTAAATTATAGGCGTGCGGATCTGCATTAGATTTATATAGCATTTTTCGCTTCCATTATCTTTAAAGATTAATACCCCATCATTTATTGCACAAATTTTGTATAAAATTTAATCCGTGAAGTAAATTTCAATTTATTCCTCCGCTAAACTACGATAAACATTTGTACCGTATTATTAACACGCTGATATTTCAGTATAACATATCAGTACTAATTCTGTGCTAATAACTAATTAACACACCAACATATCAGTACTAATTGGACAATTTTCAGTATAACTAAGTACGTTAATGCCAACATTAACTTAAACACGTTAAGTGCGGCGGGTTAAATTGAAGTTCAATATTCAACTCAAATTAGAGCTAATTTTAGAGATAATTTTGAAAACAACGAACATTAAATAGATCGCTTCTGCATTTAATTTTCATTGAGCATATACCGAAATTCAGTTAGTGACTGCTGGTCGGTCAGCAGCATTATGAAAATCCCCTCAGTGGCCACCGGTGGGTCACGTCGCATTTAAAGTGACAAATGATTGCACCGACGTTTTCCTCAGCAAAGTGTCCGGCATTGATCGCGGCCTGGCGAGCGGCGCTAAACAACTGCGTTTCCTGGCGTCTCGCAGCGACATCGGCGTCATTGGTGCCGACGCCTTCACGTCTCCGGACTACGAAGACGTCATCATCAACGTGCACAAATCCAATATCACCAAATTCACGACCGTGAGTGATCTTTGTCGTCAGCATTATGCATGCAAGATGTATGTCAGCATAATGCATGCGAGATGACTGTTAGCATGATGCATGCAAGATATATGTGTGTTCGCATGATCCATGCAAGATGTATGGTAGCATTATGCATGCAAGATGTAAGTATGTCAGCATTATACCTGCAAGATGAAAGTATATCAGCATCATGCATGCAAGATATATGTGTGTCAGCATGATACATGCAAGATGACTGTTGGCATTATGCATGCAAGATGTGAGTGTGTCAGCATCATGCATGCAAGATGTAAGTATGTCAGAATCATGCATGTAAGATTTGTGTATGTCAGCATTTTACAGGTAAGATACCCGTAAGATAACGTGCCAAAATACTGCAGTGCATGCAACTCAGCAACCCTGAATTGAAGCTGGATTGGCTGCTGTATTCATGTTTCGAAACATAAAATTACGCAAAGTTTTTCAACATAAAAATTGCAATTTCGACCTTATTAACTCGTGGAATTTTTTCTTTTACGCAACTTCATTCTCATATTGCAGCGCCCTAGCGCCCGTTGGGGGTTGAAAAAAGATTCTCAGGAAAAATCTTCGTACTTAAAGGCATCAGCCTCAGCTGTCAGTCAGTGTTTGCAGCTTGAAATAATTAGAACATTTCTTACTTAACGAACTGATGCTTTCATTTTAAAATGCCCAATTTGCACACAAAATGAGTATTTCAGAAGCACCAAGTTTGGTTTTGAGTGTAAAATCGTTTTCACTATGAAATTTTATTCTCATGATGTGTCGTGTGAAAAATGATGTCAGTGGTCACTCTACGTAAAACTGTCATATAATATAAACACCCTTTTGGAGCTTCAGTAAGATTAATATTTCGATATATTGCGTAGAGGGGGAAAAATTTGCAATGAAAGCTAGTAAAAAGCTTTAGAAAATAGTCGGAATCAAATTAAAACTAAACGCCTGTTTCAAACTATACTTACAATAAAACTTGAATATTTTGCATCGTAGACTTATATTGTTAAATGCAACTTGTAATTCCTATAGCCATTGGTCATTAGTCATAACATTCACAACAGGATGATGAACTTACATTGCTCATGTCAGTTCTTTAAACCGAACAGCGAATGACAGCAGTATTTTAACTCGACTGACTGTAAACTAAGATCCTGTAAATCTCCAATGTTCAACACCCCAGTTACGACACAGAGCTGACACTAGTTGACGTGCTCTTCCTCCAGAACTCAGTTCGCCTTCCAATGACTGGTCGCTTGCTCATCAATAACAGCAGGATCAGTTCCATGGACGGAGGATCAGTTGCTGGCAGCGGTGATCTCTCGCTCATCTCGACTACGATAGGCGTCATGAGCAAAGGATCATTCAACATGCTCAACCTCAGCAACTTGGAGCTAAAGGGGTGCACTGTCGCTGCCGTAGAAGAGCAAGCAGTTATCAACAGAAGGTGATTGTTGATTTAAATTGCATGTTTCAGCTTTGCAATCAGTTAGTTGGAACTGCTTTTTAGTTTAGCTCTATGATATTTCATTCAGAATGATAACTGTCGAGTTCAGGCGTTCTCTCGAGAAATAGGAACACCATCGTGAATATGACAATGACTTGTATAGACAGAATGTGAAATTCGTGTAAAGTAGCTACAGATTCAAACGAAAAGTTAAACTTTATCAAATTGATGTTAACGTGCATTTTTCCTGTTTAAAGAAGTATACCATTTTAACTGATAATCACTCTCTTAGGATATGATAAAGTAATGCAATGGAGAACGATATGTATTTGACCAATATATTGGAAATTGAAGAAGCTATATGAATCAAACTCTGAGAGTGTGCTGATGGATTTTATCTCGCCCTGCTTTAGTCAACATGCACGAGGCAATGGCCAGGCCAGTAGGCAGAAGGCAATGGCCAGGCCAGTAGGCAGAAGGCAATGGCCAGGCCAATTGATCCAAGCAATGTCCATGCCAATAGATCCAGGCAATAGCCAGGCCAGTAGGTGCACAAGGCAATGGCCAGGCCAGTAGACAGAAGGCAGTGGTAAAGCCACTAGATCCAGACAATGACCAATCCAGTAGGTGCAGAAGGCAGTGACCAGTGGTCACACCATTAGCTATAGAAAGCAGTGGTCAGACCAGCACGTATAGGAAGTAGCACAAATTCAGGTGCGTGCAAGAGGTAAGGGCACTTGAGAGTTTCGGAAATCGCTTCACTTTTATTCTACAACATTTGAAACATTCCCACTATATAATGATTCTGCGAGTTTGAGTTTCCTTGCGTTTTATATTAAAATAATATAATTTTCGAGTAATGGAATTAACAAGTTTCAAAATGCACTAAAGTTTGACGCTATTCTTTCCTCTATTGCAGTTATCGTAAAACCAAATAATCAACTCTCAGAATTCTTTCAGTAAATACAGCGTAGATCTATACCTGTGACAGCGATATGGTTAATGATTATTTATCTCAATGATGGATGAAGTACGAGTAAAAAACGTTATCTTACACAATAAACAACTTAAGTTCCTTATCAGGAATTCCCCGGCGATTTATAACGCAGTATGACTACTGTTTTTTGTTTGAGAGTTTTCATTCATCCCTCTGAATGCCAACCAGAGTTATTCAAGAAATTTATTCGATTCTCAAGTTTGTTTTTATGTGCATCAAAATCAAATGAATAATCTGAAATTCACTAAAGGTCATTAAAATTTGAGGAACCGTAACATAAAGAAATCTAAAAAATCTGCTTCTGAGTTTGGCGTTGACAAAACTGCACTCGTGACTGACGTTTTACTGCTGCCGAACTGGATATTGCTCTATTGAGAAAGAAATTCTAATTTCTTTAAATTTGAGAGAGAATTTATTCGTTGAGAACTAAGAGCTTGCGGTAATTTTTAGCGTCTAAAATAATTCTTGGCAAGTTTATCCTAAATTCATTTCTCTTATTAAAGATCTTAAAGTGTTCCGAGTTTGCACCATATCTCCTTGTATCATATATCTAACCGAATGGAATACGTGTGTTATATTCTGTAAATTACTTTCCAGGTATAAGTTATCGAATCCGACAGCTGGTTCAGGTTTTCTTCCTCGCGACGGGGAAGAAGTATTCTCCCGCGAGGGTGAGATTGATGAAATTGACGAGTCCCAGGACGCTAAATGCCATGCAATCTTTGAAGAGAATCACTTTGTCGAAGTTGACAGCCAAGCCTTCTCGCAGCTGTGTCGGGCAGCTCAAGTCACGTGGAAATCCAACGAGTTCATAAACGTGTTGGGAGGCCCTGTGGTGCTGGAGGTGAGGAATATAAAGGAATTTTCTTGCGATCGCAATTGGTCTTCCGGTTATGGCGGAGAATCTTACCAAAATGCATTTTCATTTTACTAACTTCAGAATCATGTGCATTCTATCTCCAGAAGTTCCATAAACTTGTGAAGGAGTGATAAGGTAGAGAATTTCAATGCTTCGATATGTTTCGGTATTTTTATAATTTGAAACCCTTTTAGAAAATTCACGTTTTCTTCTCTAATTCACATCTTAAAATGTTCTTGTTAGACTTGTGTGGTGCGAATTATCATTTAATTTCTTACGCTCTTGAGTATATTATGACAACCCGACCTAGGTGGTTAATTTCACGTATTGTTTCTATTATGTTGTATATGTCTTGGTAGCCAGCCGTTGTTGAACAATCGTTTTCATGTTTCTGAGTCAGGTGGACTGTTTAATGCCACTATTATTAGCATGGAAATATCCTAAATTCATGGCGTGATCAAAGACATTTTCTTCGAGTCGATTAATTTAATTACTAGTTTATACGTAAGAGTGAAAATATAGTACTGAATGCCAACCTCGCTGCCTTAGACGCAGGATTATTTTAATCCACCCGTTTTACTTTCAACAAATTCCTTATATCGCAAGTTCCTGGGCTCGTATTTTAATGTAAGTGTGCACTAAAAGGAGTGTTCTCAACAATCTATTGTTACTGAAAAATTGTGTTCTCTTTTATTGTGTGTCATTGGTATAACGATACTCATGTGTGTGTGTGTAGCATATAAGAACCCTTACTTTAAGATATTTTAAAAACCAATGATGGGACCTATGGCTCTTGATTGTTAAAAATGGTTGAGAAGCTTAAGTAAGCAAAACGAGCAATCGTCAATTTATGGACACTTCGTTGAGAATTACCATCTGTTCAACCCATGGCCCTCCTTACAAGCGAAGAAAATTTTAAAAATGCAGCTGCTCACTATTTGAACATTCTGAAAGACTCATGGTTCATAGAGTATGTTTCTGCAGCTACATCTACTTTGAACGACAGAATGACGGATGCCCATTGTCGGCGCTGTAGAAAACTTTATCGTTCACTGAGTTTATTCTTGTTTACTTAAAACATCTACTTTGAACAACAGAATCACGGATGCCCATTGACGACTTTGTTGAAAACTTAATCGTTCACTGAGTTTATTCTTGTTTTGTTAACTTTAAACATCTACTTTGAACAACAGAATGACGGATGCCCATTGTCGGCGCTGTAGAAAACTTTATCGTTCACTGAGTTTATTCTTGTCGACTTTAAACATCTACTTTGAACAACAGAATCACGGATGCCCATTGTCGGCGCTGTTGAAAACTTTATCGTTCACTGAGTTTATTCTTGTTAACTTTAAACATCTACTTTGAACAACAGGATTACGGATACTCGTTGCCGGCACTGTTTAAAAATTTACCGTTCACTGAGTATATTCTGGTTGACTTTGAACAACAGGATGACGGATGCCCGTTGTCGGCCTCGAGCATCATCACCACCACGAAACTGCGCTGCAACAACTGCACGTTCTTGGATCCGTCAAACGCCAAGGTGAGTGCGACGTGGAAATTTATTGCATCATGGAGTTGTTTCTGCAGTGAGGCATTCCTATTTCACTGGATCTTTGCACAAAAACTGAATGTTTTATTTTTTCTGCTATATCGATTTTTCTACTGCTTAATTTTGTGTACTCATAGTACATAACGAAAATCCATTCTTTGTTTTTCTGAAATGTAGAAATGCTACTAGTTTAGTAAAACAGAAATTTTGCTCGTTTGAGGGTATAAATTTTTTCACTAATTTTGAAATTTAGCATTGTGAACTATCGGATTCTACATAACACGCCCCACTAGAACGGTTCACTTAAAAGATAAAAGATTCACTTCAACAGTTCACTTACTACCTACGCTTGATTCCATTTCTAAGCAAAATCCGAGTTCGAACGTGTTGTATTTTCCAGGTCTGTCCCATTTATGTCAACTCGTGGTGCTCTCGCTGTGGTGACAAAACATGTTCCAATTCTCTTTCGGATTACCTGACCAAGTACTGCCCGAACGGAGCTGTCACAGTAGCTGCGCTGGCCAGCACTTGTCACGACCGCAAGGCTCCGAGGACTCTCGAATTTCATTCCTCAGCGTCGGAAGCTCTCTCAGCAAGAATCGCTTTCTTGTTGACCCTTGCGCCAGTTTTTGTTGTTCATCAAGCTTTGTTCGATCCTGTGCTACATAGATAAAGAATAGAACACTTTTGAAAGCAGGAACTCGGTTGTTTCATCATGATTCGGTTACACGTTGTTCAACGTTGTCTGTCGAAGCGACTCACCACATGCAGATGACAGCAGCACTTAACTATGCTGCCTCAAACATGCTAATAAGTAGGATTTCGAAAAAAAGTACATGCGAATTCAGCTTCTCAGTTACATGACGCTCACACGGTTATGACCCCACACCGGACAGAATTATATTTGTACCGGAAATTTCACACAGACGAGGGCAAAATTTACATTATTACACCCAAAGGTGAACAAAATGGAGGACAAAAAAGCCGTACAATATGAGAAAAACATCATTTATGACCGCAAGCATGATCACTTTCTACTAGGGAATACAACCTAGGGAAATCGTTAGAGCTTTTAATTGTTTCGTACATGCTTGTATTGAGCGCTAATGGCCCAAGTAGACTTTATACAAAATCTAAAGTAATAATATTTATTTCATTAGGCAACCATAATGGTCAGCCTACTGAGGCCAGACGAGTTTTATAACCCACTTTTTGATATTTATAGAGAATGCTAACAGACCTTACTGAAACTCACTGTACCATCAGCGGGAGAAGACTGTATGGAACTTATTTCTTCCAGAGTGTTTGTTTTTAATGCCTAATCGATATTCTTAAATACCTTATGATTGTTTTTAGGCAAAGCGAAAACCCGTTGTAGCAGATAGTTTATCCAGTAGCGATCTGTTCATTTCTGACATAAGTCTTTTCTGTATGATTGTACTTAACTGAAATTTCTGAAAGGTTTCCTACACAACCATTAGGATCCTGAGACGAGGAACATACTGTATGTCTTATACTCGACGGTTCATTAAAACTCCATATTCATAATATTCATTGTTCTGTGAATAAATCCCTTCAGCATTCACTACTTAATGTAGCCTGTTTTAATAATTATAATATAAGGAAATTGATAATCCTTGACCAATACATTAGACTTGTAGGTACAGACTGAATGATTTGAAGTTAACATATGTTTCTTGCCAGAGATCGTTGTTCATTATGCTTATTTCGTTTGGTTCCAGTAGTTTCGCAAGCAGCTCAAATTATGTAATAAATAGTTGTTTAAGCAAAAAAAATTTCTTCAAACTGGGAGGTATCACGCAATGATATACATTGTTCAATGATTCGTAATGCCGGGGAGATAGTTATTCCCTATACTTTCTGTTTGTCTAGTAGAAATATTAATACCCCAACATCGTAACTAACAAATTTTCATAGTGCCATGCTGTGTTGTGTTTTCAAATACTTGTATTTTTCAATTACGAGATTGAGATCAGTTGTAGCGGAAAAAATTTTATCATTACATCATGAACTCATTACTTTTTAACTCTAGCAAGACCCCATTTTTTAAAAATAGTACTTTGTTGAAGCTCAAATTTTACATCACTTTTAACGGAAGCGTTTTTTAATTTAAGTGTTCGTGCCCTGTATGACAAGCGAAGACGATTACGTAAAACATGAGTTCCAATTCCAATGCTTTCGGACGAGTCGCGTCGCTCTTCTGCGCGTAAGAAGCGTGTCCAAGAGAAACTTCATTTGTATGATGTGGTCAAAAATTTATAAATCTATCGAACTTGTGATGGATTTCCTGAGGAAGTCGGACTTCCTGCATCGCATCTGAGAAATACCTGAAGAGCAGAGTGAGGGCGCCATTTCCCAAGAAGGAGACGTGCCTCATCACTAACAAAGTAACTATAAATCTATCTCGCTAGTGGAAACAAGTTTTATAATCTTGAAATAGAGCTCTCTTTGTTGAAAATTATTGTGAAAATACCACAGATTTGCATTACGAGTTCTATAACAGCAATACACATTTGAAGATTTTCGTTATTGTTGACGTGTTTGTGGTACAATGTGGTGTGTTTATCTGACAAAATTGTTCATTAGTTTTTCAAACGCAAACATTATGGAGTGTAATTTTAAATTTAGGATGAACAGTACATTTTTGAAGTGCAATATTTTATTTATTTTCTCTTATTTAGTAGCAGATCGTACATGTAATAGATCTTTTATTTAACAAAATGATAAGCGCTATAGTACTTTGCAAAGTTACTGATGTTACCTATTGAAAAATGATTGTCAGAGCGCATATAAGTTCAATCAAAATATCCTCAGAAGAAACTATGAAAACTGACTTCACTAATTCCTCTTCGAAATATTTCTTTGGTAATAGAGAAGTTTTATACCAAAAGCAAGGAGAGTGTTTAACTCGCTGCTGTTGCTGCTCCATCTTCCTCGCAAATCGATTTGAATATCTGCCCCTCGCTCCAAGTCTTTAAATTCAATTTGAAGTTAAACTTATGAATCAAAATTGATGTTCTAGCGTGGGTGATCAAACTCGAATTTTTCAGAAAATTAGTGACGCATATACATCCGGGAAACTGAATTCTTGAATTTTATGCTCCAGTAATCTCGTACAAAGGCAGGGAAATTGTTCTCGGTAGATCTCCTGAGTAGGGGTTGAATTTTCATCTTAGTACGTGCATCTATTTTTATTATTTTCAGCACTTTAATTGATGTTTAACAGGTTCACCGCGTTTTCACTGTTGTTGACGGTTGGTTTGGTTAGGTTGTAACAAAATTAAGAAATTGACTTAACCGCTTAAATACATTTTCATCCTTCCTGAGAAATATGAAAAATACAATGGCACGATAACATTTTACCTCGTGTGATAACAGTTATTTTTAAAAACGTCACGAAACATGAAATTTTATTCATTTATATCGGTGCGTGAATGAGCAATCTACCTGGTGGTACACATGTGTACGCGGGGGACGTGGTAAATAAAAATACGCGATTAAATACGTCATTTAATACGCGGGGGACGTGTTAAATGACGCAATGATGAGCATTGAAAAGTTTACCAGCGTCGTACTGTCCTACCATAAGAGTTTCATTGTAAGAAAACATGACAATATCGTGTATTGCTCGCAACTGGTGATGATATTGGTAAATTTCCAAAACATTGTGCTACGTTAGCCTAATCGCACAAAAAGAACTACAAACACATTCGTTGACTGTGTAGCATATTAACCTCTGATCACCTGTTTGTGCCTCTACAGCTTGCTTCAGGAGCTTTGTTGCTCGCCAGTTGTGAAAACGGATAATTTTTGAAGAGAAAAATTTATCACTTTGCTTGAATCGCAATGCTAATAGAAATTTAAAAGCTAAGGAAATGCTAATAAAACTAGTCATATTTACTCAAATTGAGAAAAAACAAAATCGAAACGTTTCCAGCTCCAGCTCCATCTTCAGTTCTGTAAAATACAAAGAATTCAAAAAAGTGCAAAATGTATGTTTGTACTTTTTTGCACTTTTTTGAATTCTTTGTATTTTACAGAACTGAAGATGGAGCTGAACTCCGAAACATTTTCGATTTTGTTTTTTCTCAATTTGAGTAAATATGACTAGTTTTATTAGCATTTTCTTCGCTTTTAATATTTGAAGGTAGCGTGAAGTTCATTCCTTCGAATATCCTGGCATCTGAAATCAAAGCTCTCTGAGGTGTTTATAAATTTTGTTCTCTAAAATAAACCTTGAGTTGTTATTAAAAAATTTCAGTCCTGGAGTTCAGCCTTTTTACTTTCGAAATAGGGTGATTAGCATGAAAAGTATATGTTTTGAGAATTCTGTGTTGTTTCTCTAAATTGTGATTAGGGACATGGTCTTGCTAGATGACTAAAGTTTCTTTCTGCTGAGGTACTTATTGATCTTTTGTGAAGGCAAAGTATTTTTTAGGGGTTTCAGTTTATATTCCACATAAAACGGATTTTTTTTTCTAGTTTGTCACTAAAGCCCACGCTACCAGGCCATTCCTTAACTTCTAGTCTTTCTTTAGGCAACTTCTGACTCAGCGGGAGACCAAATGCTATAGTTTTAGTTATTGCAATGTTACTGGCCGTTAGATTCTTGCACCCTTAACAACCGTGTTCGTGAGTTCGTGCAGTTGAAAGAGATTTCATTCACACGTCGCTGTTACTATATGCTCAGCGTTCGTGAGTTCGTGCAGTAGAGAATGATTTAGTTTGTGCGTTGCTGTTACCATACGCCAAGTCAGTTGTATAATAGCTTCTCTTACGATTGTCTTGATATACCTGAAACGTTATTGAAGATTGTTCGGCATTACTCTCTTCGGAAACTGAACGCTTCTAGACTGTTATAATTTTTGTTATATGCTGAACGCTTAGATAGAGCTGAATAATTGTTTTGATAGAGCTGTACGCTTTCATAAGCAATCTAAAGGACATATTTGGTGTTAGTGGTTTTCTTTATGATGATTTAGGATAGGACTTGGAAGAGTGATGCAATAATTATATGGTAATATTTCCTTTTCTTATTCGTGTATAATGTTATTGGTAGCCTCGTGCGGCATTTTTCGTTTCTGATGTTCGTGAGTATATTATGACTGCATTATTTAGGTAGTCAATCTTACGAATTGTTCCAATTATGTTGTTAATGTTTTGGTTAACATTGGGAAACAATTCTTTATCATGCTTCGGACTCCAGTGAACTCTTTTGTGTCAGCATTATTTGTGTAGGAAATATCATAAATTTGCGTTGTGGTAAAATATTTCATATTCTCCGTGCTCGTTATTTGGCATAATAGGTGAGACGTAAGAGTGGAAAGATGTTCCGAATGTCGACCTCATAGTCTTAGACGCAGAATTATTTAAGTCCACCTATTTTACGTCAACATCAACTTTATTGGAAATTTACTGTTTATCCTTTTCTTTTTTCTATTGATCAAGAGTGTTTCCCTTTCCTATTTTCTTTTTAACTTTATAACTCTACCTAAATTTCTTATTAGCTCTCTTCGATGAAGTTTTTCCTCATAACTTTTATTTCTTGCCTGCCATAGGCATTTCTGAAGCAGTCATTCTAGTTTTCTAATGGAATCAAATTTCAACAGTTCATAGTCGTGATGAACTTGATTTACCAACGTCGGATGAAAATTTGATTAGGTTGATGGTTTCAGAATTAAATTAAAACCATAGGCTATCACACAACGTGACGTATTGATAATCATGCAGATAGAGCTGCAGTCCTTTCATATTTAGCTTCATAAGGCATTATATTCGCTCTCATCGAAACATGGTGATCGATTCATCCTGACGTTGAGGTTCAGGTAGATGGATAAATATTCTTTCTTTTCTTTCCTTGCGTAATTAGCTGTTTGAGTTTAACTTTTATGCGATCATAACCTACGACATTTGTACGGTTACTTTTTGTTTTATAAATGAAAAATTAATGGACAGTGTATTCCGTGTTAAGGAATTGGGTTGATGTATTAAATAATATAGGCAATTTCTTCAATTCTAAAGCAATTTTCTTCATCATTATCTTCTCGATTAGGCTAATGAACCACAACACTTGTGACTCCAATGTGTGCTCATTCGTGCGTCGCAAGCTTTTTTTTTTTGATATTCACGAAAAAAAAATCTATCGAGAGTTTTTAGGCGGTCAATTTCAAAATTAAATCTTGTGTTTTCGACAAAGGAAAATGCTGTGAAATTTTCCCAAAAGTTAAACTTTTCTTCACCATGAATTCGTAACAGCGAGATTGTCCTTGTGACGCTTATAACAGAAATTTTTTTTTTCACAAATTCAAGGCATTACTTTCTGACTCGCAAATTAAAACAGACCAAAGTAAATTGCTTTATTCTTACAACATTATATTTGTTCTTACTTTCTTATATTTATTCATGTATTATTTCATTTATTCTTATATTATTATATTTATTCTTACACGTCTTCGTCATCATTCTTCTTATGAGAATACCAAATATAGCGGATAAGGAAGAGTATTTTTATCTTGAACACTCCATAGATTCCTCAATTAGTGAATAGAAATGATTATGCCCTGTTCAGTGGTCGGTAGCTTAGGGGAGGTTAAAGAAGCAAATACAGTCTATGCGTAATACAGCTAAACTGAATCTACCTTCTCAGTACTAACTAAATTTATATGAAATTTGAATTATTCATTGCATTTGTGATGAATAATTGCATTTAGAATGATGAATGATAATTCAAAAATTGTAAATGCTGTCAAAGCGATTATCATTAGAAAAATATTTACATTCTACTTTTAACTTTGAAATATATGATGTACATGTTCTAAATTAGATAGTTTTTTTAGCTGATATAATATTATTGGAAAAAAGAATTTTTGCTTTCCCAAGAGTTTTTGTTTTTCTGACATCTGCATATATCTAAGGATGAGAAGTTCCATTTTAGATAATTGTATTTTTATTTATTTGGTTACACACATCATAATCATCCTCTATATTAACATACGCTTGATATGAAAAAACTATGTATAAAATAAGAATGAAATCAATAAACTAAAAACTTTCCTACTGAAAGTAAGTCCTTAAGTTTACGACCTAATGCTTTATGCGGTAAAAATGAAAAGAAATCTGTTTTAAGTCACTTTTCGCCTATCACAAAGCGGTCTTATATTCAGGTCATTTATTTTCTATAAATTAACAGTTAGTTTCACAAAATTCGCTCAAGTCAGGGAACTGGTGTTGTTGGATGCTGTAAAATAAATTCTTCAAATCATGATTACAAATTAGATACATGTGATGAATTTAAAAAAAAATGTTTATCCTCAAACACGTTTTTTCTTTAGCCTTTTGAAAAAAATACATTTTAAGGGGTACTTGACTATTTGTTATCAACTCTGCAAGAAAATATTAAGCACACAAAATGTGGCATTCAAGTTTATTATAATAAGAAAATAATTAGTTATAAACACAGTTAACAATAAATTTGAATGAGAAACATCTAAATTACCTAAGGGGTTTGGTAAGCTTAGCAGATTGCTCTCATAAAGAATTGTCACTCGGGAGTGAGTGACACAGTGGTCTTCGTTTGGTGAAAATAAAGTATGATGCGCGAATAGTTTGATACATGTTTATTTAAAAAATTATTTCAAGTGCCTATCTTTATGTGTTATTTTATTGGGAGACTGTCAAAATAAATTTCTGACTATTTCCTGGATATATTTTAGAAACAAAATGCGAATACAAATTTTCACACGAATGGTTCACTAACTTTTACTTAAACAATTTAAACAATTCAAACAATTTAAACAATTCAAACAATTTAAACAATTTAGTTACCACAGGTGATACAGAGGTAGAATGTTTCTTAAGGCTAATACAATGGTCAAACTAGAGTATAGCT
>JACJUY010002097.1:0-27194 GCA_014220935.1 Platorchestia sp. MABIK
CAGTGTGTGCAGCAGTCCACATGAGCAGTGTGTGTGCAGCAGTCCTCATGAGCAGTGTGTGCAGCAGTCCACACGAGCAGTGTGTGCAGCAGTCCACACGAGCAGTGTGTGCAGCAGTCCACACGAGCAGTGTGTGCAGCAGTCCACACGAGCAGTGTGTGCAGCAGTCCACATCAGTCCACACAGCACTATGTAGACTGTAGAGCACAGTGCAGACTAGGCCGCGCTTGATGTGGCCTGGCGTCTCGAGCTGCTAATTACATAATCACCAGCGCCGCTACAATGCCAAATTTGCACTTGTTGAAAGAGAAGCAAGACGTGCGTTCAAACGAGGGAACGTTCTCTTCAAGCAGCAATAAGAAATGTGGACCCCAATGAATAAATTCGAGAAGATTCGATAACCTAGTTAGATTAGATGGTATGGAATTAAGGGAACGGGGAATCTATTCACAAAGTGTGTTCTCATACAAGATTCTCACTCTCAGCCTACAACAAGAGCAAGTTAGGAAGTAAACCTACGAAACAAAATACAAGCAGATGAAATTAATCGGTACCGAAAAACGAGACTGCAGTGAACGGCGAGGAAGCGAAAACCTTGTTTTATTTCAACGAAAGGAAGGCCTACCTAATTCACCTCGTAGGGAGTAAGGCCAAACAAACAGGGAAGTTCAGCTATCCTGGTTCCTTTCACCGGCGTCCACACGCAGGAACTGCTCTTGAGATGATTTACATGGAACTTACTAATTACATGCGCGTACGGGGCCAGCGTCAGTAATCACGAATAGACGATTTTAATTGTAGATTAGATTCATTTCTAGGTGCTATCCCGATGCTGTAACACTAATCTTGGTAATGTATTACATGAGTATGTTATCCTAGCATAACCGAATGATAGATACTCCATCGCGTTTGAACCCATAATGGACAAATTATGAAAAAGCTAGCTCGAAAAAAACCTTAGTCGCATTGCTAAAAAGAAGAGCAAAATCTACAATTTAATAAATCGATGAGCACAATTTCTAACGCATGAACTGAAGTAAATCAATCACCGAATGTACCTATGTTTCATTTTTTACATGTCAGATATGTGGTATCGCTATCAGTAAAAAATCTCAGAACAAATTTCAATTATGTCTTAAAATTAGTAAAATAAAGAAGATAAGACTGTGGCAGCAGTGAATCATGACTGACGAAATAACCTAAACACTCGCAAACTTGAGCATACGTTCTTTCAAGTTAACTTGGATGCGCTACGCACTAATGCACGTCGTAGCCGAGTCTGCTGATGAACTCACGCTGCCAGCTGTAGCACCATGACGACGTTAACATTTAGAAATTCCAGTTACTGCATGTCGTAGCCAAGTCCGCTGATGAATTCACGCTGCCAGCTGTACCGCTACAACGATGCAAACGGATGGGAAATCCGGCCCCAGGAGTGCAAGTGAGGCGGCGGCCACATCACGTCGGCGGCTGAGGTGGCAAGAACATCCGTTAACAACCGCAACATCCACTGGTGGAACCGCGACTGTCAGAACAAAACTCCAACGCTTCTAACTGTAAATATGTGTCCTACCGTCTGCCTATGAAAAAAAATAATTTTGAAAAGTTTAATATAGTATTAAAGTTTACTTGAAAAAAAGTTGATTAAAAACACGCATCACCTTGAAAATGATAACCTGAAAAAATTACAAAAAATACAATACTTGAATACAGAAATATACAATGACAAGCTCTCAAGAAAATGAGATTACAAAACGGCGATAAGAACGAGATTTTTATTTATTTATCTGATAATAGAACTCAAAATTCCGGAACTATCCTCGAAAATCAGGTACAGTACTTCGTATAATTCTTCATTGCCGTTTCCCACATTGTAGTTGAATTTAAAATCGATCTTAAATGTTCAATTCGAGTTACGAATAAAAGCCCATGAGTAGATATGATAAATGAGTATTGGCTACGTAAATTCAGCAATGCAGTACTGATCGAGTTATTTATGGATGCGTCACCATTTTCTTGCATTGCTCTCACTATGAAACAGATAAATACGAACAAAAGTATTGGCCTAAATTTGAACTTGACTTGGAACTGGTCAAGAACGTTCACGAGGGGAAATGATAGAAAAAGAAGTAAAAGACATGAGGAATACAGGATAGAAACGACAGAGAAGCAGCTACACAAAGCGAGACAGTAAGGAATTGATTGTTTATAAATTAGTTTTAGCCTTCCTTCACCACAACAAAGACATTCAAAGAGAGGAAGGATAGAGGCACCATTTAGTATGGACTTAAAGGAACGTGGACACTATGCACAGAAGGAAGGTTATGATATGAAACAAGATGTAAGTTGAAGAAGAAAGTCAGAGGTGCTATTAAAAAACCGGACATCAGTAAACCGAAAAAAATGGTCCTTAACATAAGAAAAACAATTTATTTCAACAAAAAGAAAGCCTGCCTAACTCTCAGCTCAAGACCTCGCATTTTGCCCCTGGGAGTGCTAATTCCCTTCGATACAATAGTTGTAATCCCCCGAGGAGAACAGTAAGGAAGAAGTAACCCAGAAAGAGCGACACTAATCAAGTAAGGAATAAAGCAGGAAGAACATTAACTAAGAAAGCAATGGTGAGAAAGTAGTAACACAGAAAAAGCCACAGTAACTACGGAAACAACAGTAAATAACGAAGCAACCGTAACTAGGGAATCGGTAGCACAGAAAGAGCAACAGTAACTAGGGAATCGGTTACACAGAAAGAGCAAAAGTAACTAGGGAATCGGTTACACAGAAAGAGCAAAAGTAACTAGGGAATCGGTTACACAGAAAGAGCAAAAGTANAAGCAGAAGCACAGAAAGAGCAACAGTAAGGAAGCAGAAGCACAGAAAGAGCAAAAGTAACTAGGGAATCGGTTACACAGAAAGAGCAACAGTAAGGAACCAGAAGCACAGAAAGAGAAACAGTAAGGAAGCAGAAGCACAGAAAGAGCAAAAGTAACTAGGGAATCGGTTACACAGAAAGAGCAACAGTAAGGAAGCAGAAGCACAGAAAGAGCAAAAGTAACTAGGGAATCGGTTACACAGAAAGAGCAACAGTAAGGAAGCAGTAGCACAGAAAGAGCAACAGTAAGGAAGCAGCAGCACAGAAAGAGCACCAGCAGCAGGGCGGCAGTGACATAACAATTTAGGCCTAAGTACACCAGCAGCAGAGGGAGAGGCTCCTATCCTCACAGGGTACACCCTGCTCCACGGGATGCCATGGGGAAGCTAAGCGCGCACCAAGGTCAGCTAGACGCAAGAAATCAATGTTAAGTAGCTCGTGTATCGACCGATAACACGAGCCAATATTGAATAGGTCATTTGAAATATGTTCTCCTATAGTTGAGATTTTATTAAAATTCAATTTGTACATCACAGCACGAACGTTTATCGTCAATTTGTCCTTGAATTGCAACAAGAATATCTCGTTACCTGGAGCTATTGACTGTGTGAAAGTTTGTGTATACTTAAATTTTTGAAAAAACTGCTGTCCACTATCCATTTTTTAAAGCGCATTTTTCTCCATTTAGAGTAAGAAAAACCAATTACACACAAAATTTTTCGGTTAGAACAATGTATCAGAATAACACAAACCCAAACCTTGAAAATAGCGTAAACGAAACATTTCAAATTTCTAAACTAGGTAAGCTGAACTCGGAACTTCCCTGTTGCGCCGCGTGAGCTGCGGGCAGGAGCAATGCTGTCCAATTTCGGTGTTTTTCCGTCTTTTCGAATGCATGACTGTTGCATCAACTTTATAGAAGATAAACAGTTTTTTTCTTTCTGTTCTTGTTCAAAGAAATCTGAATTTACACACAAAGAAAAGAAAATAGTAACAAAACGACAAAATTTGACGATTCTCGGGTTAATACCCTATGAAAATCCATCCCTAGTCTAATCATGTTCATTATTCTGTTTTAACAACTATTACATTATGTTAGTTACGATGAAAATCAAAGCTTAAACCGAGCACAAGTCCCTGCAACGTAACAGCAGGCTCTCATATCCCAAAAGAATTATGTAAAATTTCATATGTGTGTCTACAAAATTTAAGCGATGAGATACAAAGCAGCACCTAATCAGCAAAAATAGGAAATTTTAATAATTTTCAACAGTCAACCAAAGACTTTGCATGCCTTTCGTTTACTATGTCAAGACAGTTTCAACTGCCAAATATCACCGGATCCCCCGCTCATTTTTTAGCGTTTTGAGTGTACAACAAGTCAACAACCCTAGAACATTTAAGAACATCTGACGCACTTCGAGAATTTTTTAAACCCAATGCCATGGAAAGGGTGAAAAACGAGCTCGAACGAGCAGAACGCTGGCAGATAATATCGTGATATTCCCTGGCACTTGGAATCCCAACTCCATTTTTAACTTTCGTATCATAGATTGTGCCACACGATAACTCGCTTCACCTGCACCCTCGCCACCAGCGCATGCAACATCGCGTATTGCCGCTCACCAGCAGAAATCTTTGTATTTTCTTCGTTTGCGCTCACCTTTCCAGCGTCAGTTTTTTCAGTCGTAGACCAAAATTTTTTCAAAAGCCTAAACAAAAATACAAGGATGTACATATTTGTTTAGAAGATAGCGTTGCGAGATCATCCAGCAGAGGCAGCGCACAGTCCTAAACGACCTGTGCGATCGTCACAGTACGAAGGCAAGGAACAGACGCACGGGCAAATCTCAACGCCGACCTGTAGTGTACAAGACTGGACCTTCTCTTAACAAAGTTAATTAAGACACACGGACTTGTTCTAGCCGACGTTGAAGCGATCAGCCCGCTGAGGCGCATGATTCTGGAGCGATACAAGGCTTGCTACGTTGGCCTTTTTGGCCAACTTTCTAAATTTGGCCTCTTTTGATACAAAACTAAACCTTAAAAATCATTCAGCATCTGAAGTCTCTGTAGGATTGCCAGATGCTAAATGTCATCTATGGCCAAATTTATTAGAAGAAAATGTGGAATTTATTTCAAGAAAAATCCGAGTAATTTGGCCGGAAAAAGGCCAATCTGGTAACCCTGATATGGACGATACAAGGAGCAGAGCAGCGCCAGGATGATAGCTGTAGAATTGTACTTGCACTGAGCGATGGATATCGTGTCACTTCCAGTTAAAGAAAAGATTTTTAAAAGAAAAAATGTTCAATTCCAAACAAGCCTGATACACATCATCTCGTACATTGTTTTTTCAAATGCCTTATTACCAACACCAGGATGCGATGACGGTTACCCCCGGTCAAGCCGGTACCCATTTCCGACCTTGGGTAGAGTGGGGTATTGTGGGGAGTTCTCTGTTTTCCCAACGGGGAGAATCACCGGGAGGCACTGCAAGGATTCGAACTACCGACACCTTCCCATGAAGGGCGCGCTTAGCCACTCGGCCACGGATAAATAAAGTAAATAACTGAAGTACAGAACCTCCATCAACGTTCAACACAGTTAAGATGAAAATGAAGGTCACACAGAACTCAAGTCCCGAAATTAGGCGCTCAAAGCTAGAAATTTTCGTACAGTACCAACAAACGGAGGAAACTACAGATTTTAAAATTGTTAAAGCAAGAAATTATTCCTCCTGGCCAAACTGAGCTATTTTAAGCTTTTCAAATAATATTTAGATTAATTAGTTTGAGCCTCTCTACGAGCAATTTAATCAATTGGTACGTTTTGCAAACACAAATTAGTGATTTCTAATGCATATATCGGAACTGAGTTTCAATCAGGTCCAAACTTTAAACCTTGCTCGGCATGAATGAGTTGACTCGTCGGCGTTAAATTTGTCTTTCGCAATGCGACGAATGAACTCGTCCAAACCACGATGGATCAAAGACAGCCCCACTCAAGTTTCCTCTTTAATTCAAACCTCTTCTCAGCTATCAAATCAACATTTAAAGGGGCTAAAAAGCTCACCAAGCCCACGCCACCTCCAGACGGAAAACTGAATAGAACTCGCAGCTTTTCAAAGCATTTCAATATACAGGTTGTCTTCAGGAGTTAACCGGGAACTTAATGAAGAGTTGACGCATCAAATGCCAGGTTTTAATGAAATTTTTCAGTCTAATTTCATCTCACCGATATCCGCCTCACGCTCAAGGTAATTCAATTCTTAAACGTTACTTTTCGAAGTCAAAATAATGCGCAACCAATGAATATTACAAAAAAAGGCAGAATATTACTCTCCGCTGAAGAAAACTCTAAATCAGTTCAAAATGAAATCCATACTATAATAATTTGATATATTTATAAATATACACACACACCGGCACACGGCCGGTCTAAAATTCTGGGGTTCAATTTTTACCTTGAATAAATCTTCCAGATATGAATAGCAAACAAATCAATCCATCCAAATAGTACCCGCGATTAAAACATTTCTGTACTTGTGCTCTGGTGAAACTCGCATCCCAGATACGGTCGGTAAGCATCCTTGAGAGCGTGACAGAGAGGCGGACCAGCAAACAACTGTGTATCATTATTTATTTTTAACCGAGAAGTTTTTGAAAACATTTTACTCGAGATAAGTTACATTTTCTTGAACAATAAATTTAATTCTCATTGCCTCAATATTTTTCGGCTCCTAAACAAAAGTGCGCGGATGCCAGATTTTTCATCATTTGAATGGTCTCTATGATTAAGTTTTATATATTTTATACATATAAAACACGAATATAAGAAAATCTTTGTGTTTGCGACTTCAACAACATTCATATTTTTGTTCGAATGATATAAATATTAGATATATAAAACCATGAAGGAATAGTGTATAAATAAATACCTCAAGATCGTAGATCGTCATGTATGGTAAAAACACATCTAATAAATAACAGGGCAAACACTGCGTTATAAATCACGGGTCTCACCTACTAGGTAGAGGTGACAATGTCATTAAAAATACACAGATTCATTCTTCGTCGCGGGAATAACCAGAAATCATAATAAGAGTCAGCAAGGCGTCGGGTAAATGTTTAGTGAATAAACAACCTCTGCAGTTTCTCATTCCAGAAAAGCAATTCATCATTGCTTAACCGAGATAATTCATCCGGGAAGGCTATCAACTCCCAATTATTCGCCATCATAACCAAGAAAACGAAGTTTTTCTAATCGGCGGATTCCACTTGCCGAGAAAGCTGGCCTGCTAGGAACAGGTTTAGCAGGAGCTCTTAGCCACGAGGCGATGGATCGCCGAGATAACGGGGAACATGAAAGCAACAAACCAGTCTCCTTTATTGACAGCCGCAAGTGTCGACACCTGCTTATAATGATATCGATAAGATTGCGCTCCGAGCATTTCGGTCAAACGAGGCGGTGAAGAGGACACTCTCGAGCAAGGCTCTGGTTTTTGTTTTCGCGACGTCGGTCCAACGTGAACAAGGTGTGTAGATGCTGCGACATTATCGTACAAGATTACGCTATTTACTGAAATATCTCGGATTAATGAAAGACGAGGCGTCTGATTTCTGATGGCAATTTTTCTTCATAAAATCCTGTCAATTCAAGAGAGGTGAGAAAGAAAACGTGTGTATCGGAATAGATTGGTTTTCTATTTATGGACGTTGGAATAACGAAGTAGAAGACGAGTCAGTAACAGAAGCCATTACTTCAGGCATGTGTGAGTTCAACTGGAAGGTTGGATTATATGGTGTACAACCTTTATGGTGACTAAACAATTTCATGAACTGATATTCACATGGCACTAATGCGGCCAATACTATGCCTTTATAGTGAAAGTAAATAAAGGAACTCTGGAGCTCAGCGAAGTTCATATTGAGATTAACGAAATAGTGAAGCTTGGATGTTTCATTATACGTTTAAACGTGCGGATACTGAGTTGATATTGAAGGAAAAATAACCCTGAAGGAAACCCTGGCGATGGACTAAACTGAAGAAAATATTTGTGTTTGCAACTTTAATTACATTTTTTGTTGTTCAAATGAGGCAAAGCTAATCAGGTAATAACTCGGACGGTTCTCTTATCCTTTGAAATGAGCGAATTTAGAGCGATGGAAATAAGCGAATTTAGAGCGATGGAAATAAGCGAATTTAGAGCGATGTACTAAATTCACAGATGAGAGAGTAATTAGCAGAGTCGCTAATTAATCTTTCAAATCGTCTAAATCTGAGTCGTAAAAGAAAGACCAAACAGCAGAGACGACAGAAAGAAACCTGCACTTTTGAATACACAGAAGACGTTGCGCTTTTGTTCATAAACTGCAGCCCAAGCATGCAGAGGCTCTTCTCAATGTGGCAGACTTGACACAAGAACGTGAGAAATACGAGAAGACTTGCAGCCCTCATTGATGAGACCGATTTCCTTTCGTGCTTAGAACAAATGCAAAAAGCGCTAAGACTAGCGACATTAACGGAGGAATCAACGAAGAATAGCCCGTAAGAAAACCTGTAAGTTGAGCCTGTCATTACGGAGACCAATGTGCTCTAGTGCCTCAGCACCGGAGAAAACACCTGGAATAAATTTACGAACAGAAAGAAGCAAGAAGCACAGGAAAAAAATTGTGGTAGGGCTAGAACAGGAACGTCAGCTCGAGGAACTGACACATTTGCCTAAAATTTCCATGCAAAAGAAAAAAGCTCTTGAGGGAATGAAGGGATGTTAACACACGGTAAAATATACAGGGGAAGTCGAAAGTGCTACAAGAGAGACAAACTGCGGTGTGGAACAACCGCTTGCCTCATTAGCTCTAGAATTGATGCAGCAGGATCTTAAATAGGAGAGAAACTGCAAAATACGAACGAAAAAACGATAATAAATTAACTACCGCGAGCCATTTATTATTATTACATTCGGTAAACCTATACAAGAGAAAGAATATAAAGAAAAACTGCGAGGACTTAATGTACCGCCAAAGTGATTTATTTACGTGCGCGAGACTTTACGGATCATTAAGCTCGCACCAAAGGAATCAGATGTCCGAGACAACAGAGGGATATGATGATAGAGTAGGCAATGAAGAAAAAGAGCGTGAAACAACAGGTTGTGGCCCTAACTACCCACTCATTGTGTAGCCGATACAACGAGAGCAATATACCAAACTTAGACGAGGTTTGTACCACCAGAAAGGTTGAACTGACATGAAAAATGTACTCCTATAGTTAGGTTAAAACATGAAAGAATTAAATAGCTCCTCTTCGCCTCTCGTATTTATAAGCACTAGTATGAAGAATATGAAGAATATTTACTTCTACATCTGTATTGGTGGCCATTAACTCTCTCAGGGGAATGTGTGATGTCCTGAACTGAAGATGAGATAGGCCTTATTTCGTTCAAATAGAATACGTTTTGTGTTTTGTTAGGGAACATCTTTTTTCCCGGTTCGCTACAGTCTTTTCCTCCAGTACTTATTACACTCTTCTTCAACTTTACTTCTGTTGCATGAACTTCTTTCAATCTTGCTCATTCCATACGCAAGGTGAGCACACAAGGTGCGTCGTTCCACGCTAAATGACGCCTTCCTCCTGGTTTGGGGGGAACACTGTTGTTTTTAGGGAATTTTTAGTTAACGGATATTATCCGATCTAATCGAGAAATATATACAAGCATACCAAGTAAAATTTGTATGCATATAAACTAAACTACACTTGTTGCATTAATTAATAGTGATTTTATTAAGAATATGCAAACATCATACCAAACATGCCATGTGACGAATTAAAATCGACAACTCATTCAGATCGAATTCAGATATTTAATTGGAAGTGCGTGACGAAAGGAATAAAAGCTACTGTCAAGTTAGCATTTTTTTATACAGAACCTCTTAGTTTCAGCAAAGATTAAAGAAATACGAAAATCATCGGAAACATCGATAGAAACAAAGGGCCATTTGAAGTAAATCAATGAGAAAAAATCGATGATGATCAATACCGACGCCGAAGCAGTCCTCACATCTCTAAAATTCACCAATGAATGGAATGACCGACACATCACCATGCAAATGGGTAATGTCATCACTCATCAGCGAGGCATGCATACAGACACCATCATTATGTCATTCCACAAGCTCTGCCAGTCTGTCTACCTGCTCCTGTAGATCGCTAAGTCTTGAAATTTCAAGTTCTCATCACAGCCCACACGGATGGCGCAGGGATCTATGAGTTAGAGATTAGATTATAAATTAGTTTGAGCTTCCCTATCCGCCACAAAGGCGATCCAAAGAGAGGAAGGCACCATTTAGTATGGAGTTAAGGGAGCGCGGAATGTGTGCAGAGCAAAGAAACAGTAACTTGAGAAAGAAGTTGATGAAACAAGATTAAAGTTGAAGAAAAAAGTAGTAGGTGCTGAAAAAACAGGAGAGCAGTGAACCGAAAAAAGATGGTCCTTACCATAACACAAACATTTTATTTCAACAAAAAGAAGGCCTACCTTTCTCTCAGCTCGGGCCTTCACATTTTCCCCCAGGGGGCGCTAATTTCCATAGATCCAATAGTTGTACCCCCTGAGGGGTATGAACTAGAGTAACTATCATACAAACAGTAGTTCACATCATATGCTAGCCCACGTGATGTATGTAGCAGCCACTTCACAAATGATATTTGGGACAACTTCATGAATTAAAAGAAGCTCACAAACAACGATCTGTCTAGCGTAAGTGCGAGTTAATGTGAATAATGCACAACGTATCCAGGATAGAACAATGAATAAAAATTTTCGGAAGCATTAATAGATTCACTAGATTACATAGCTCACGCCTCCCTAACCACAACCAAGTTGTTCCCAAGAGAAGGAAGAAAGCGCCACTTTGTGTTGAGTTAAGGGAACCAGGAATCAATGCACAAGGTATATCCCCACACACTGTGCATAAAAAATTAGACTTAAAAAATTATCAAACTAAATGAAACTTTTAAAAAGTTTAGCGAGTTGCAAAAAAGGACAGTGTAGAACTGAAAAATATAGAAACAAAACAAAACAAATACAAAACATAAATAATTTAACAGCGGATTAAACAAATTTTCATTTATTTTAAGAAAAGGATAGTTCACTTAACTTTCAGCTCAGGATCTCGTATCGTCCCCTTGCAAGCGCCAGTACCCACAGGAACATTAGTTGTAACCCCCAGAGGGTTAGAAGAGCATATAAAATACGAGCTTTCAAGAATATAAAACCAAAATATTAACAAAAAGATCATGTTTAAATTATCATCAAGACCGGACTCCAAATACTCGCATCGCATTCACCTTACTGAATGCAGAATGGAACGATACGTCGACATTGAAAAATCTAAAAAAGCTTCAGAAAATTCGGCTGCGTGCAAAAAAAATAGCAGTTAGCCGATACCACACATACATATACTACAGTATAATGAAGTTAAGGAATCCAGGAAGGATGCGGAAATTTAGGCTGCCGTGAAACATGAGCAACTCTCACAAGAGCCGGAAGTAGAGCAGCTCTGGTGGCTCAGCGCCGGAACCTCAGCGTAGTAAAGCTTCAATAATTACTGAAGCTTTAATGCGCTCTAATTATAATTAGAGCGCGTTCTGAAACGCTCCAGCTGTTCGAAGCTAGGCTGCATCACAATTTATTTACCACAAGCGATACAATGGTAAATCGTTTCTTAGGTCTAGTACAATGGTCACATTTGAGTGTTGCTATTTGTGGGCACGAATAAGTTCAGTGACTGAAGTTCACTGCCTAGGAACGGCCCTCTTCTCAAACAGTACTGCTGGGAACAGCGCAATTAGTGTCAAGAGTTAGATTTTCATACATCTAGCGCCTTCGTAGCGGTACAATTGGCTGCGAAATGTTCCCTGGTGACTTGAATAGCTAGAGCTGTTTTTTAAGTAGCCAACATCCTCAAGTTAGAGCTTTATTCAAATAAAAATTGAGAGTTGTCTACAAAAAATGGTACCCAGAGTAGCGGCCAAGTCGACAAATATTTTTCCCAGCAGGATGTGCCACTTTAAAGACGCGGTGGTTTAAAATTTAGCCCAAGAACTGCACAGGCCGGCATCTTCAACGTGGGGACTGCACAGGCCGGCATCTTAAATGTGGGGACTGCACAGGCCGGCATCTCCAACGCCTGCACCGTAAGCATCAGTAGCTCCACGGCCTGTAATTGCGGCGATACCACAGCACAACCGGTATTGAAGTCAGGACCCCGAAGAAACCAGTAGTTCGATCAGTAGAACGTCACAAAAAAGACCTGTAAGCTTGTGAGAATGCTTATCGTTCGTTACGACGTTGAATGCGCGCATGACTCTGATAAGGGCCGGCACTACAAATGCTGGCGGATAGTATTCAATTTGAGAGAGGCATAATGAATGTTAGGGAGGAGAGGAACCGATTCATTTATTCAAAATATCGAAGAAAAGATAATAACCGTAACAGCTAGAAACAGCGAATTATCTGTACGCTGAATCATTACTTACGTAAATGGCAAGTAAATTACTGTGCTAGGTGTGTTAACTCGGTCAAATAGCTTTGCCCTGTGTAGGCAGGAACGTCTTACAGCACTGAGAGAATAAAAGTACGTAGGCAGCAACATGAAATATCAAGAACAAGACTCCACTCTTTGCAGTATTGAGAGCTAAAGCAAGCTATGACTTGCGTGTAAACTAAATACAATTTTTTCTTTGCGCAACTTTCCATCTCTTCTACAGTTTGCTAGCCGCTAAATTAAAAAACGAAGTGAATTGAAACCCTAAATAGTGAGTAGAAACAGTTAGGAAGACGAAAAGTTCCTCAGCTCCACACCCCACACAAAGAACAGGAATCATGCGAGAGGAGGCCGAGTCTAAAATTTTACGCTCAGAAGGATCACATTTCAGGAGTAGGTTAATGCCCAAGAACTGAAATTGCAGACTCATACACCGTTCAGAAACCGGTTCCATTCCGTCTCTGTGACGTTGCATAAGCGAGGATATAACCGACCGGATGGCCGTAAAATTACGCTACATGCACCACTTCCTTAGTGATTCCGTAATAATGCTGTGTTTTTTGGGGGAAAGTAAATTATGAGAATTAGAACGAGTGGAACTGGAACTTCAAGTAAAAGTCAAGAACAGGTTGTGTGGTTATTTGTGAGACGTGCAATTGTATACGTCATGAAATGATTCGAATTCGATCAGTTGAAATTAATTATGATTTTAAAATATTTAATTTTTTGTGTGTCCAATCTTCAACCACTACAAAGGTGTTTCCAAGGAAGGAAGGAAGGATGAGGAAGGTGCCATTTAGTATGGAATTGAGGGAACTGCGCATAAGAACAGTCATACTGAACGAAACATGAGATGAAAGTTGCAGAAAAAATAGGCGCTACGAAAAGACGACAGCGATGAACCACAAGATGTCTGGAACAACAAAAAAAAATTCCTATTTCAATAACTGTATACCTTCAGCTCAGGACCTTACCTATTTCTCGTGGGAGCGCTCGCTAATTCCCATAAAGACAATAGCTGTGTTCCCTAAGAAGATTTTAAAATCACAAATTAGTCGCGTAAATGTCTGATATGTTCTTGCTAAATGTACTCGAATCATCGAAAGCTCAGAAAAGTTGATTGTGGATGTCTGATCTCTTGATATTAGTTGAGAAGTTTTCCGGGAATAAATAATGTTAGAATGAACATAAATTTAATTTCAAACCTCTGGAAAAGAAATGGAAATAAACGTAACCGATACAAAAACTCAAGAGAAGTCTTTTATTCAATATCTATTCCTACGTACAACCTGAACAATTATTAGGAAAATTAATATTCTTATCACCACCAAATCTAAGGAAGCCGATAAAAGAGCTTCAGAGAAATTTTTGAGACTTAAGCGCTCGGTTGAATAAGATTAGATTAGATTATTAGTTAGTTTAAGCCTCCCTATCCGCTACAAAGGCGATCCAAAGAGAGGAAGGAGGAAGGCACCATTTAGTATGGAGTTTAGGGAACGTGGAATCTATGCAGAAAGGGCATAGAAACAGTAAGATGAGAAAGAAGTTTATGAAACAAGATCTAAGTTCAAGAAGAAAGTAGTAGGTGTTTAAAAAACAGGACAGCAGTGAACCGAAAAAAGATGGTCCGTAACAGAACAAAAACCTATGTTATTTCAACAAAAGGGAAGCCTACCTAACCCTAAGCTTGGGCCCTCACATAGTCCCCCTGGGAGCGCTAATTCCCATAGATACAATAGTTGTATCCCCCTGAGGGGGCTCGGTTGAATAAAAAAGCTCTATTAGATTAGCATCTTCACACATCTGTGATAATTAAAAACCGCCGGAGTCAGTACCAAATCGCTTTTTTGGCTAAATTCTTCAACTCTGCCAAATTTGGCTAAAGAGAGAGACTACTCTGGCCTCCCTACCGAGTTGCCAGATACGGAGTGCTTTTTCCAGCTAAAATTTTGACCATAAAAAACCATCTGGTGACGAGCGCCGGCACCGCTAGGGCGCGCGTGTAGTTTACACGAGCGTCCGTGGCTCGGTCCTGGTGCGAACTCAAACCACGGTGTAAGAAACAAGATAGGGTCAAACCAGTCTTTTTTCGTTGACCGCGTGGCAATGCCGACGTCATGGCAAAGAACTAATAGCAGCGCTCAAATTGCATCTGGCAACATTGCTAGCCCCAAATCTGGCACCCCTATAGGTCTAACGAAATGTCGCAATGGTGACGTCATAAAGTTTGTTTGAAATAAAGCCATTCTATTGGCTTGCCGAAGAGGATGAGGTGTCTTTATCCCATAGAAATAACTATCTTGCTCCCTCTACCGTGACTCAAACTGATATGAGACAATAGCTAACAACTTCTAGAGGGTTCTCTGATCCATAGAAATTCCGAAAAAGTAGGCCAGAAAAAGCAGGAGATTCAGTTGAAAGTGTTTTAAAAGCATTCCAACACGAAGACTGTTAATTGATTTCACCGAAAGGATTTCGAGAAAGCGGGTGACCCACAGGTGGTCACAAACTGAGTTTCCACTCGTGATTGATGAAAACCAAAGGAGGACACGTTCTAATTTATCTTCCCCGTGTCTACGTGCAAGTTAATGTTGAAAGAGGGTTTAATTTGTTGAACAAATACCACTAGAGTAACTAGACCCAGATCAGGTAACGTGTTAAGGGGCTCAAACAAATAGAAATTTATGATTCAGACACTGAGCAGACAAGCAAGCACATGCACAAGGGTACGAATCTGCACATAACATTACTGGAAAAGTCAGGGGTCACAAGGCAGAGAAAATTCCCTCACGCGACAGGTAACTGACAGCGGCAAGCTCGTAGTGGAATGAATATAAATGCAACAAAAAATCAGCAATTTTCAGTTGTACTTAAACACGCCGTAGCCAAAATACAGCTACAGCATATTTCATATAAGAGTTGATCACACAAAACTTTCCTATTCAACATTTCATTGAAGTAACCTAGAGTTTTTCTCTTTAATGAAAACAATAGAAAATTAGTTAGTTACTCCCCACTACCAAGTAGAAATGCCTATTGAAGAATTAAATATTAAATTTCCTTAGATCCCCACATCTAGAGCCTCACATGTACCTGGGACGCTACAGCGGATTCCGAGCTCGGGACGTCCAAGTCCTGGAAAACAATAGCGTTAATGAGGCGTGAGGCATCACTCTCCAGGGCTCAGTAACGGGCGGCATGCAGCCGCCCAGGAAGTCCACTTCCGAGATCATATTTTATCGAATGAAAGCCAGTGTTTCCTTTAGCTGTCCAAAATACATAAATTCGGTGTATTTTCATATTAATACGTAAACGAGTATACGACTCCATTGCCACAACAAAAGCGATCTCAAGAGAGTGAAAAGAAGGAACCATTTACCATAAACATTTGATCAGTAGAAAACGGGGAATCTATGCACGAGGTGGTTCACACACAGAATACCTTACGCGTACGAGCTGCAAGTTAAGACAAAAGAGCAAAAAAGACAAAGAAACGATAACGAAGAAGGCATGAAAACGTGGAAACGAAAAACAGAAGTACGGAAGAGCTGTTTTTAAATTTCGGCATTTCAAACATGACTTCCACTGAGGAAAGGGTGTGGCAATCCCAAGAACATGGGATACACAACCCCAACTAACTTAGGCCCATTCCCCATCTTATGCCCCCTCAGAGGGGCATTTTCCTGACAAAATTTCAATACAAAAAACCGCTGAAGGTTTTTTTAAAACGATTTTTTTTAAATTAAAGGCTAAATTTTGATCAGAAAAAGGCCATAAGGCCGATATTGGCAGCCCCAACGCAGCTAGGTACAGGAGGGCCGCCGTTCCTAGGCGCTGTGAGCACAAGGAAGAGGAGTTAATATCGCCAACGTCTGAGCGCACGGTATTCCCCTCTCCCCGTGAAATTCAAGAGAAATTCAAGGCCCGCGTCCCGACACTGCTCACGTAATAAGGTAATGCAAAACGCCTGCTTTCAGTCCGCTGACGAGATGCCGGTATTGCTTTGAGCAACACAATTATAATAAAAAGCATTCAATTTCCTCTAACACGTGTGAGTTTTATACATTGGTTCTGAATTTTGAGTTCATTGCCCAATGTGGTAATCACTTTATAAGTCTTATCCACTAACCACTAAGTCTCTTCTTACGCAAAGGTTGAAAAGAAAATAACTGTAGAAGTGAAGACGATCTTCGGGTATGAATATACCTGGACGATAGTTTCGAAGAGTAGGTTTCAAAAAAGTATTTCGTTTCATAGTTCTGTGCTAGATAATTTTTGTGTAACTTAATTTTTTCTAGAATTTACCAGTAACATAAGTACAGTTAGGCAAGCTACAATAAACAGTTGCCAGAGCACCAACACTGATCTCACCGTAACTTCTTCCAGGTAGATGTAACCTAATGCAGAGGAAGTAGGTTGACAAGCGAGAGCAATCTGCGTATAGAAACTGAACGTTTCCACGTTTCGGTGAATCATATTTGGAGTGCAAAATCACACTTCTTACTTTATTCAAAAATATTTCTCACGCCAAAATTGTCCACGAATAGTCTTATACCAATTACTTCAATTGGAAACAATTTTCGTGCCCTTGCTTACCTTTCACCACAATTTGAAATACAACTTAACGCAGTCAAGTGAACTTTTTACAGAGCGTCATGTACTAGCACTACAGCTACATAGAATAATAAGCTTTAAGAGTGAAACAGTGAGCTTCAAATTAAGAACCCTGTGCTCTTTGATAGCTTCATATGCAAGAACATTTATGGACGGGTTGGGCAAAAATACATACCTCGGTCCGTCATTCTAACACCGTTCAGAAAGTTTTGCACTCGGTTTAACCCCGTGACAAGTTTCCAGTGATTTTACTAGTTATACGAGCAAATCTGGTTCTCAAATATCAGGAGCAGATTTCTCAATAAAGTATAAGTATCAATAGAGAGCAGGTATCTCAATAGAGTACAGCTCTCTCAATAGAGTACAGCTCTCTCAATAGAGAGCAGGTCTCTCAGTAGAGAGCAGGTCTCTCAGTAGAGTACAGCTCTCTCAATAGAGAGCAAGTATCTCGATAGAGTACAGCTCTCTTAATAGAGAGCAGGTATCTAGGTAGAGTACAGCTCTCTCAATAGAGAGCAGGTTTCTCAATAGAGTACAGCTCTCTTAATAGAGAGCAGGTATCAATAAAGAACAGGCATCATAATAAAGTAAGAGCATCTCGATCGACCGTTCTAGTACCTGTGCATCTTACTTTGATCCATTAGCAACACAAGTGAAAATCAAAATTGAATTGGGCATCAATGAAGCTTCAGAGGCCACCGTGGATAAAAAGACAGCCGATAAAGAAGTCCCTACGTAAGAGCCCAGCCATTTATCTAAGAAAGCTCTGCCTAACGGGCCTAATCCGAAGAGATGCTCGTCCACAGTTGGTTGATGTTCGCTGATCAAAGGGAATTCCGCAAGAGATAATACAGAAGCCAAAAGCTTCAATTTAAATTAGTTCTCAAGCCCGTGTAAGTTGTGAGATCTACGCACGGATCTCAGGAGCTACGTTCGGGCTTAAGAACCACAATCCGAAAAAAAACTATGGCCGATCTCATTGAGTGGGAGATGTTCTAACAGGCAAAAATACAATATATCCTGCGGTGAATGAGAGTGGCTTCCATAAAAGTTTGTGGATCTCCTGAAGACAAAGCGTTATAGAAGTTAGACAGAAAAAGTGTCACCTCGACATTTGCAACATGAAGCATAGATACCTTCAAAGGTTTTTTCGGAGACTCAAAAAAAAAAATCATAAATCAGAAATAAAAAATCAATTGATAAAATGCTACATTACATCTGAAAAAGAATAGAACACAAGATTATAGTTCATAAAAGGAATAACTTCATACACATAAGTAACTATCATAGTTACAATAGGCAATGAGGAAAAGTGAAGGGAACATAAGTTCTCACTTGACGTACCTACCTAGCCTATCAAGCAACCTTACAAAATAATTGGGGCAAACTTCGGAAGAATTATCGTACCACATAAATGAACGAATTAATTAATTTAGTTATTAATTTTAATTAATTCATCTAATCATGATCCCAGTTAGCATGTGAAGTATTAAACCTGTTTAATAAATTCATAGACCGCTTACAAAAATAAATACTCTGTCAGGTTATAAAATAAGACTTGCAAAAGAGATTAAATCCGTACGTTTTTCCAAGCTGTCCCTTAGCTCATTTTCAGGTATCAGAACATCATGGAAGTGATTTCTCACATATTGCCAAACAAATCACTTTTCGGCACGTGCCGACAAAAATGAAAAATTTCTAGTATTCTAAGTGAGAACTACCAAACTAGCTCTTACTTACGCTCGCAAAATCTTCGAATTGTGAAACTAAATGAACATAACAAACAAAACACACCGTTGCTAACTTATCGTGCAATCAGTTTTCCCTTTAGATTAGTTCACCAGTCATTAAGTATTAGCCACAGCCACGCCTACAAGCAGCAGCCTCCTCCACAAACAGTTAACGGTGGAGGCAGCGAAAGAGCTTTCCCAGAAGCCGCGAGCTGGGAATTAGGCTGACCAGACCGGCCCAGCTGAACCAGGGATCACAGAACCTCATTAGAAAGCTCATTAGTTTAAGGAGAGTGAGAGACGCAGCGCTCGGTGTGCGCGGATCATTAGCGTGTACTGGAGGCGTGCTTTACTTGACGACCATCGTGATCTATGAGTACGCAGGTATCTCAGACCACGCTAAAGATAAGCACACGTAAGCTTGATCGATGCAACTTCAGCCACATGTCGAACCTGAAATTCTCAAGTGTGAAGGAAAGTTACAAGTTGACACCAAAATGGATGGATTTGTAAGTGAACGTCATTTACAGTGAATAAAAATATTGAAATACAGGCCAAGCTCAAAGAAAAAGCGTAGATAATTATCCAGAATAGTTTCGCAAACTTAAGTTGTTAACTCACATGAAAAAAAGGTGAAGTAAATATTATAGTTACAAAGGATGCGTCTACGAAAGTTACATTGATGCTCAAGGAATAAAAGGCTTCCACAAGCAAACTTCGACCATTTTCAGAACACAACAAACACCAACGTCAAGAAAAACTCGTTAGTTATTAGTTTTTTGGGTACCGACTTAATCGTAAAAGCTTTTCAAAAAACATACGAAATGCAAAATTTAGACCAAGCAGAAAATATCCGAAATTCTGAAGCACATAACAAATTACGAGCAACTAAGGTTAATAACTGATAGGTCAATGAACTTAACAAAATGAGAGAGTGCAAAGTATCATCTATTTGCTTGCGACGATCACACTACAAATTTACAAGCTTTGCCATTAAAATTGTAAGGAAATACAAATTCAAGCAATTAGAAAGTTCGTCAATTTGACAGAGTTGACACCACGATGAAGAGTCTACTATTTAAAAGCAAACAATCCAGTTATGTATTTTCACAACCTTGAGGAAGCATTCCAAAGCATATTTCTTCAACAAACATGGTGAATATTACCACCACGACATCAAAACACGCAAGCAACACGTACGAGCAATAGAGACATCAAATCACATAGATTTCCGGATCGAGAAGCATAAATGAGTGATGTTTATTCCGTAATACACACTTCACTGGAACTAAACAAAGAATACTACTGTAGGCTCATCAGTCGTGAAACAGCAGCGACTCAGGAATAACCCTCGTATAGAATAGATCTAAACAAAACACAAGCACTCAGAAGTAATAAGGCTGACTCAACAACACCACTTTCGATAGCGCAATATTTTACTTAGCACCTTGTGATTCCACTTCACTGGTGGCAATAAAACTTTCAAGTCGCTGAGCTGAGCAGTGAAGCCATAAAAAGCTCTCACTGACAGGAAAAATGCCAAGTAAAACCTTGAAAGCACCAGCAAATGAAGATCAATGTCCGCAACAAAGTAGCGTGTCGACCAGCTTCCCGGATCACACATCATGTATCAAGCCACCAAGACGAAATCACTCGAACAAGTCATCAGATTATTTGCTTTCACTAACGAGCCTGGAACACAATGCAGCGTGCATCTCGCGCCTCTTCAGAACATGGATCCGGTTAAAATTCTGCCATAACAATCGTCTACTTGACAGGATCTCTGAACAAGAGCATTAACTTAACTCTCTAGCAAAACAGACGCTTGTTTGAGTCAATTATTGTGACCTTATGGGTAAAATTAAGCTGTATGTGCATAAGTACAACTGATTTAAACGCCAGCATTCAAAAGACAAAACCAAGATGAAAGAGATGCACTAATGAGCTTGTAGAAGATCAACAAAAACAGCTGCCGCCGATCTCATCAAGTAAAATAAAAATCCGAGATCAACAACACCTGTGGTTAAATTCGATAATTCGCAATAATAAATTGAATGTAACTTCACATGTGTAAATTTCGAACTCAGTTCACTTCACATGTGATTAGCAAGACGAATGGAATATCTAAAGCGCATCATACCCACAGTATAAATGCATACCAAGAACAGACGGAGGAAAAAATATTTTCAAAGAAAAGGAATCGAATAATTAGAGTTAAATAAAATATTTCAACTAAATTTTTAACAAGGGTATATACAGTCGGAAATGGGGTATAGACGTTGAAAGAATTGAATAATAGACAAATGAAACTCTGGCAGTTGCAAGAGTTGCCTCAGCACTTAGTCATTCACCTACATCAGAAAATATATAAAAGTAACTTGGAGTCAATTTTTAACACAGACACAATCCCAGTTGCTATTTACAGCAGTTCTAGCTGGTATTATTGAGAATTGGCAAAGTGGCTGTAAGTGGTTAACGATGAGAAAACTGAAGCATTTTATAGGGTGCCGCAAAATAAGCAGGCAACAAGCTCAGCGAAAGCTAAAAATAGAGAAAAATTTAAGCACTTCTATCCACAGATCAGAGACGAGTGCTCATGGGCACTCGAACGTTCAAGAGTGCGAAAGGATGAGGCTTAAAATACTCGCTAGACAACACGCTGTCATTGAACTTGGCCCGATTTAAAATAAAGACCGTTGCCTATCTAGTCATCTGATATCTATCAAGTGTAAGAGAGCCGATTCAAATCTTCACGAGCAAAAAAGTATCGAAATTAGGATTTATAAGTGATATAAAATAATTAGACCAGCACAGACGATACTGTAAGCAAAGATACACGAGCACAGCACATGAAGAATGAACGTGACACAAACTAGAATGCGAGAATACAGCAGCAGCTTGGATTCTTGGCCTGGGTCTGCTTAGCAGCACAGAATCTTATAGCGCCAAGACCAGTCGAAAAATTCTTGAGATAATGTACCTAACTGAGATAAGTCTGAAATCCAGATACTTACAACGCTACAAAAAGTTCAAGCCATTCAAAAAACAAATTACACTAAAAACTGGGCAGCAATATCGAGGTGATAAAGTGTCAGATGCAGACAGACGAGTTGAAGGCGACTGAAACCTCAAATTAATACGCTATGACGATAGTACCGCTGAACAAATCGAGACAGCACGACCTGTAGGTACTACTAACAACACAAAAAAGGTGGCACCCTCAAAGCGAGTAACCAGCAAACGAAGACAAACAGCGACGTCTGAGTCTCTACTGTGTGGGACCGTCGAGCAGCAGAGCATTTGAGTGAGAGGCGAGCGTTGAGTGGAGGAAGCACTCGGCGGTCTGAAGGGATAACCAGCCTTTGAGGGGCCACTCTTGAGGGCCGGGGGAAGACGAGGGAGTTACCGGCCACTACTATACATAATAGCGCGCTAACATGAGCTATGAAGTGAGCAACCAACACAAGAGAAGCAGATCATCGAAGATGCAGCGGAGAACAGCAAACGACGACATCCAGAGACGCAGATAAAAGCTTTCAATTTTCGTATTACCATTACATAAATTATGTTAGTGTTCTATTTGTATATTTTACTGAAGTATATGTGGCAAGAATGTCAACATCTACGGCTTTCGGGCCATCTACAAGCGTCTGACATCTGCGAGTGTCTGCACGTGCACCAGTGTGAGAGGCGGAGTCCTTTACAAGCAAAAATAAAGAAGGGTACGAGCAAAAATATTCATATAAGAATATCAATTCAACTAAATATTTCCACCACGTTTTAATTTGACCTGCTAAAATACAACTATTCTCCCAATAACTGAGGTTAGATCTTACGTGACATGAAGGTTGAAATACAGCCAACATGCTATATTTACTTCAAGACAAGAGATAAAATTTTAAACCCGTTATTAGCTCCCAGCTACCAATTTCAAGAACACCTTTCCCATTCCCTCCCAATGTAGAGCGTAACCAGTGTGTGTCTACAGCGTCTGCGGTGAAGAAATTACGCATTTGTTCAGCTCATCATGTCCAAATATTCGAGGGCATGCAAAAGTAACCTCACTCAACTCATTTTAATGAAACGAAGAATAGCTCAGACAATATCGTTAGCGAAGGAGATTTGCTTCGGGGAGGAAATAATGAAATATTTTTTGCTGGCGGGAATAATCCGACGTCCATTTTAATAACCCGACGCGCATCAATCAAAAAGAGGTTACTTTGAGGCGAAAGTACGGAACAATTTTAAATCGTAGAAGGCTTTCCTGATCAAAGCTGAGAGATACTTCAAGAGCGGCTCGAGGAGGGCGTTGTCGACTTAACACTCACATGGAAATTGTCGCAATAATGAACGACTTCTCTGGTGGGGTGATGGCGAGGGGGTAATTACGCTTTCATTTCCACAGGTTGAGATGAGCTATCACGATCATATTAGGATCCACCGAAATCAAGTTTTTACGCACGAAAGATTCATTGTCGTTATCCAGAAATCATACAGAAATGAGATCGTTTAGTTGATGGCATGGTAGACTAAAGGGTTGATGGACGGCGTCGAAACAGTCCAAACACTAGTAGTTTATTCGCATGCAGTCAAAAGCGTTTCAGCGAGTTTACAGATTGTGGCGTGCAAGTTACCGTAATTTTGAAGCAAAATACTTGTTAAAAATGGACACTGCCGATCGAAATTTGCCACGAATGCGCCCCCATACTACTAACACATGTTCCGTTCACTTGCTGTACTTCCCAACAAATGAGTAGATTAGAAAGTTAATTTAAGCCTCCCTAATCGCAACAAAGACGCTCCATAGAGAGGAAGGACAAAAGCACCAGCAAGTAAGGAGTTAAGGGAACGCAAAATCTATCCACTAGGTGTGTTTCCACGCAAGAATCCCTGTGTATAGAAATAATAACTTATGAAAAATGTTTTGAAACAAGAAAGTAATCGGTGTTGAAAAATAGGACAATATTAAACCAAAAAAGACAGTCTTTACGAAACTGACAAAAAAAATTATTTCAACAAAGGATGATTTACCCAGCAGTTCGGGACCTCATAGTTTCATCTGAAAGCACTAACTCTCATAGATAAAACAGTTGTATCCCCCCAAGGAAAAAATAAAAAAAACCGTAACGACTAAGTTGATGCTGCTGTAGACGCGGTATGAGAAATTTTTCCCTCAGTTTAAAATTACCGCGAAATATGTTCTCACGAGATTTAACAACGAAACACAGGAAACGTACTTAAGTTTTTAGTAACAGCAGAAGTATGCTATCAAATTGAAACGGCCACGAGTTGGAAACTTCCGCTCGATCAGAGGTTCTCAATCAGGAGTAAATTTATCCCTACGGGGTAAAAAATTTTATGGTTCGGAGTGAATAATTGAAGTACATGATAATTTGAAAAATAGTTCAATTAGATTTAATTTTGTAAAATGAGAGAGAATGCAAAGAAAGTGTGTGTTTTGTGTGAGAGTAGAGGATAAATGGAGAAATACATAAAGCCGAGGGGGTCAGTGACGGAGGAAAGGTCGACAACGGCTGCGCTAGAGGACCTCATAACAAAACAGGAGTGGAGCGACAGGAAGACCTGCGGAGCACTTCCTTGCTCAGGGATGTACGTCAGAGGACACCTGGGCGGCGCAAAACTCCGTGTTTAGCAGAACATCTGCATTGCCAGCTGCCGCCTCGTCACTCCACTGCACCTCTTCCGTTCTCTGCTATGCGGGCAAATGCTTCAACACTTTTATTTATTCTGCTCTGCCAGCATCAGAAAATGGGTACAATGCGTCGCTGTATACTGCAGCCAAAAAAGTAAATATTCGTACGTTAAGATTTTTGACTATTTACAATGTAGAAATATCTGATTGAATACAATATTAGACTTCACAGAGCTTGATTTTTCGCGACCTCCAGCTGAGATGCAATAGCGAACGCCATAATAATTCCACAACAATTGAGCATTTCTCAAGTCAGATTTTCGTACAACTTTATCATCGTAAGAGAACAGCAGACAGCACCAGTTCTTTTAAGTCGTCATGGTAGAGGTAGGAGCTTAACGACGTTTGGACTTTTTCTGAATAAAACGTGTTATCTCTATGATCAAATTTTACTCGGAAAACACAAATCTTATAAACTACCAACTGTAGCAAGCCGACTTAGAAAGAACTTTCGTTGTCAAATGTATCGCTACGACGACATTAAATATTCGAAAATCCGCCCTCTGAACACGGCTTGACGTACGATTGAGAAACACAAGGAAACGCAACAAGAAAGCAAAAATTTTAAATTAAAACTGAGAAAAAAAGCCCACATTCGCGAGTGAACACGACTGCGCCAGTCTCCTTTTAATAAATATAGAATTCAATATCTCAAAAAGTATTTCTTTCATAGAGAACTGAATGCCTTGCTTTGAAAGCTCGACAACGCATGTGGGTGCAAAAATACCGCCTCTTTCACATGTATCGTTAAATAAAAGCAAAAAACAATTAAAACTGTTCAGACCACTAAATATTTTCTCCATTACATAAGCAAGTACCTTAGCTCGTTTATCCTTAATGTTCTAACGCTACGTTATTCATGAATTGCAGGTTTTAATTTACAGTGCTTCATGGAAAACCACACATTTAATTCATAAAATTTATAGAATATTTCTTCATTAAAATAGGCCGTGTAAAAAACGTCTAAAAACTGAAAGAAAATGCAACTCTTCGGAGCTACCTACGAGTTTTCCACAAACCACTCCAAAAAGCCACGGCAGCGTCGTACCATTGCCGGCTTCGTTCACCAGCTGTTGCGTCGTCTCGAAGCCTCGTATGCTTCATACCGACGGCCTGTTTGATCTGGATTCTTATCGAAGTTATCCCATGCATCGCAAGAATAACACAGCTAGTCTAACACAGATCGGTAGCGACAATAACAATGATTCCGGAAAACATTGTGAAGTTTCGATGATTGAAGTGAATCTGCCTGATGCTAGTTCGAAACTTAATAGAGTATTCCGTATTCACAGGGGCTCCTCTTCATTCTTCGAGTCGACATGAATAGTTCATTGGCACACAAAGCCGCATATCATAACATTTACTTAAGTGTGTTCTAAAGTTGGTGGAAACTATGAAACCACCAACGAGATACGATTGACAAATTTACACCAAGCTACCACGAAATACTAAGCATCGATGTCGGTGTACTGGAAACTGAACGGTGCATAGGAAACCGCACAAAATCTTGGGAACCAGACGCCATGGGACGGAAGATGTTCCGTTTTATGCAACGTCCACCAACATTTCGAGGGCAGCACAATTCTGTTAGCGAGTGGCTTGGTTTTTCTTTGACCTCCACCTGAGATACACCAACAGCAGAAACAACGACAATAAGACGTCGTTATAGTGATAGCAAGAACCATGTGACCATACAAAGTAAATAACAATGGAAGTCGGTATATAAGAATAATGTTCCTGCACACTCCATGAACATAGCACGTTTTGTATTAGTGTCGACCACATCAAAATGAGCGAACTCGAGAAATTCACACTGGACACACCGATCACACGTTGTTCTTTAGAACCATTTCACAAATTGGATTTTGTGGATGTCCAGCCTACGGCCAATAAATACCTTGAATGACAATGCAAGGATGTCGCTCTTGAACTCTACAGGTTGACGTCTTGATTGACATGACTTCGACAGCTAAGCAAATTAGGTCAGTTTACCAACGAGACCTCGCAATGTTTAACGTTTGCAAACAAGTTGCTTAAGCCACAGGTGGTCGTAGAAAGTTTCGGATAAGCATGAGATGACCGCCGTACCAGCTGTCATCCTAGGTTCTTTACAGGAACCAATTCTTTACTTATTGGTCAAAAAACTTACAGCAGAACTGGCTACGCATGGCGAAACGATCGAGGTCCCAATGACAAAAAATGTTATTTATATAAAAAGTATATCATGAAATAAGACTGTTTACAGAGATCATTAAAAGACATGGCAACCGGTGCAAAAATGAACATTACAAATAATGACCAATACACGTTCTGAATTAAAATGTAGATTCATCAAAAAATCAGAGAAACAGGCGGATGAATCTACACTAGCTGATTTTATCTACTGAAATAGCCGATTCAGGGTCTATCAAATATCTACATTCAAATGTACATTTTGTAGACATTTTCTAAAACATTTCTTCCTACCGATAATACGACGTCTTCAAACTATAATCTCGGGCCTGTACAGAAGACACGAGAACTCTACGCTTTCTTCAGCGCGCAATCAAATTAATTTGACACAGAGTTCAGAAAATTACAAATATTGTTGATATTCTCGAAACTGTTAACATCGCAAAACATTAATTATAAATGTTATAAGAATGACGGCTTAACTCGGGAGTTAGCCCCGTTGGTGAAATATTCGATAACTAAACCTCCCACTAGATGGCGCC
>JACJUY010002097.1:50966-117587 GCA_014220935.1 Platorchestia sp. MABIK
TTGTGTGGCTGTGGTGGAAGTATGACTTTTGTGGTTGTGGTGAAAGTGTGACTTGTGTGGTTGTGGTGGAAGTCTGGCTTGCGTGGTTGTGGTGAAAGTGTGGCTTGTGTGGTTGTGGTGGAAGTCTGGCTTGTGTGGTTGTGGTAAAGTAGTTTTATTTGATAATGAAGAAGTTTGAAATTTGTGGAGCAGTTCCTGTGAAAATTGCACCAACAGATTCTCAGCTTCGCTCTGTGAAGAAACAGTTTAGACTCTAAACCTGTTAGAGAATACATCAGAGACATAGTAAAATTTTAAGATTATTTCTATATGGATTGAAAATTCGAACAATCGATCGCAGAAGACTAAGAGACATCTTTGCCTTCTTTCACATGTTTAATAACTCATTTACACGCTTCCAGCCCAAGGTTTTAGAAAATAATAGAAGCAAACTGTGAGTATTTCTGAGAAATTCCGAGCTACACTCGTTCTCTAATTCTGAATAGAAAATAGGTCTACGGTAAATTGTTGGATTGTGGTTGCGTAAAATCATGTAAAACAAATGTCCTTTTTTTCGGCAACTGAGTGCTTGAGCGTCACTGATGTGCAAATAATCCATTTCCATGCAATAGCAATTCGTCGCAAAGATTTTAAAGCTATCGAGTGTCGATATATAAATATATTAGGACTAAATATCGAGTATTTGTACAGCATAATCAGTCATGGTTTTTAATCACGACTTTTACTCGGATGGTGAGTCACGAAGAAGCCAGTATTTGTGAAACTGTTTCTTCTGGGAATATGAGCAGTGAATTCCATTGTTACCAGCAGGAACCGTAAAAAATTTGCAAGTGCAGTTTCAATTCCAGTAACTGAACGTATCCAAACAGAGTTCATCTTTACCTAACTGATTTTATTTTCGTCTCTTTTGACCCATTCAGAGATAACCTAACTCTACGTACATATGTTAACCAAACCATGAATTTTCTATTCCTTTAATACCTAAAGACAGTCAACCTCACCTGAGATAAAGCTTGGAGAGCAATTGTCATCCTGGTTTTCCCTATGAATGTAGCAGAGGAGGCGTTGCAAACGTAGGAACAACAGGAATCAGTAAAGGAACATCAAAAGAAAAAAGGTCCATGGATCAAGCTATAGGTTGTTGATAATTTACAGAGCAATTTTTGTTACTCTTTATTTCATTATAGAGGATAAAAAACCCCAAAAACTATGAAAAGACATCAACCAATTTACAATTGACTTAGAAATCCGCCTACCAAAGAGCGCGCATATAGAGCATTAGCTCCAGTCCGATGAAAATCTAGTAATCTCTAGAAAATGACAGTAAAAACTGATTGAAATAAATTAAAGATGGATCAGAAAAAACACAAGTTAGCCTGAGTTTAAAGAAAACCGTACGAAAGCATTCGAATGCGTAGCCTAAAAAATGCATGAACTTCTTTCTGATTTTTTTTGATGTAACTGGAATTGTGTTTTGCGTTTCGCGCGCCGCTTCCTCGAAGATTCTTACCACATTAGGAAGCTTTGTTTTGAGCATGCAAGAGAGATGATCGCGTCTGAGCACGCGAAGGCCATTTCCGTCAGACGTGAAATTCATTTATTTCAAAGTTAATTTTATTCTTCCACAAACAAAACAAAAATTTCTCAAGATATACATATGATGTGATGTACCGAGTAAAGAAAACATTGTAACATGTTGACGAAATGTGGAAACTGTGTGCTTCCTTTGAAAAATAGGATTGCTCTGTTTGTTTGAATTACCGATTTAAACAAGGGCAGTATTTTTCTAAATGTCCTTGAAAAGTTTTTTTACGAAAATTACAAAAGCATCCAATTGAGCCGGATGATAGAAGTCTGAAACAATGAACAAAGTGCGATGCGTGATGTGTTATTCAAGTAATTTCCATTTTTACAAATTGTACGAGAATTTAATGTTGAAATTCACATGGCATACCAGGGACCTAATGTCACTATTTTAAATAAGAGCTTCGAGAAAAATTATTAACATTATAAAATTGTAGCTTGCACGTTGTAAGGGTACCTAGACGCAGTTTTTACTAGTTGCGTGTAGTCAGAGTGTATGAAAGTAGTACAAATTAGCATACATTATTAACAAATTATCCAACGAGATTAATAGAGTATACATGCATGAGTAAATTTTTGAAGCAGAAGCAGCAGAAAAATATTTAATGACTTGGAACCTTACAAAATGAAAATTCTACAATTTTGTGACTCATTACACGATCAAGTTTAATGCAGGAATAACGACATTCACGGGTGGGCTGAATCAACATCCTGATAGAAAGGGTATCACGGATACAGCGAGCTCGTTAGTGCCCTCAACACTCGAGCGTATTGTGGACGAGTGGCGGCTTCTCTCAGAGCAAACTTCCATTGGAAAATTAGAGCCGAGAGTAATTCTATTATGGGTCTCCCTCATGTTGCTCCCATTAGCTTTGTCTTCAGTGTCATTATGAGAGGAAGTTGTGCCCAACTTGCAAGAAAAATTTCTTCACGGGCTCTTGACTGCAGCTCAAGCTATATAATAGGATGTTATACTTTGAGTGGTCTTGCCGTACTCTAGTTTGGCGATTGATATTGAGTTGTAATGATGTTTGGAAGTGATTGTCTTGATGTACAGGAGGTATTAAGTGATTTTTTGGAGGGATAGTATTGTAAATAAGGGGGGGTATTGTAGTGATGTAAGAGCAATGTTGGACTATGTTCGTGTAGCGATGTGCACAGGAACTGACCTTATTTCTTAAGGTGTATTTTTGAAGTATGGAGAAATCGATTGTTTCTAGAGTATCATCAAGTTCTTGCAATTATTTTCGAGCTTAGTTCTTTTAATTGATGATAATAGATATGCAGAAATTTTATTTAGTGTGAATACAGTCCGGAATACAGTCGAGGGCTCTAAGAAACTTTCTTCGCGTAGGAGTGTATTTAAAAATAATTTAAAAACTACATTTAAAATCCCGTTGATGCTGATCAAGGAGGGATTCATCACATTCATTCAAGCATATTATAACTCAGAGATTTGAGGACACAGCTCGAATTTATTATACTGATGTTCAATGCCAGAATTACACTGTTAATTTAACAACTGCCAATTTGTGCTATATTCGTAAATCCACTGTTAATTTATTCACTGTTCTTGTGTTCAATGTTCCTTTAGTTATATATCCAACAGAATATGTGGCCATTGAATAAAATAAAATAATTCGTGAAAGTAGCATGGTAGTATTCATATCTAGGTATATGTAGAATGAAGACGATGCTTATAGCACATTCAATAAGTTAAATATTCTGTCTCATGTCCGTGGAGTTTCATCTCTATTATCTCTGATGGAATTCTCAAGAACGTTTTCAATTTGAATCATCGTTTTAATTCGTGCCCTGTAGAAAATTGAGTAGAAAATATTCTCCACTTACAAGCCAAATAATTAAACTTGTGGATAACACGGAGATAAAAATTGCACAAAGCTTCGTTTTGTCTTGTGGCATACGATCCCACAAGGAGACTGAGAAGCGCAGCAGCAGGATCAGAGCTTGCGACAAACTAAACTGCCTCGTCGTAACTGCAACCTGATCTGAGATGAGCTCAACATTTGACAGGCGTGAGATGCTGCCACAGTGCGCCCATCATAGCGCGCGCTCTAATGAAAAGCTACGTAGGCAACGTTACTCCAGCCTCCACATCCGTGCCCTGTTGGATGGGCGCATTGAATTTTATGTGCTAGCCTGAGCACTTAAGTAAATTACTCACAGCTGCCCCCAGATGCTTTCAAGATTGCCCGAGAAAATGCTCGCCTTGCTTGCTTGCTCGCTGCTTGAAGAGACAATCTAGGGTCCGAGGGCGTCAAATGGGTGCCGCCTTGCTCTCATCACCAAACACGACACAGTAGTGCACCCTCAGTTACGCTCACGTCTGCTTGAGTCAAAGAAATGAACATCGATATGCGGATCATGTGCACTCTCTTCCCAGACGCTGGCCACGAAATAATTGAGTTGTCTATCGTAGACTTATACGACATCACTGGATGGGGAGCTCAACTTAAACGGATAATTATTGTTGGCGCCAGTTAGACAGCAAACACGATGCTTGGTTTAAGTTGCGCATGACCGGGAGTTTCGGAGGCTAATTTTTATCCGTCTAAGTTGAGGTCCACATAGGATAACTCCGTATGACTTGATGATCAACTGTACACAAACTGGAAGTGTTTTTTAAGAATATCCGAAGATAAAACGCCTAGGTACTTTCAAACTAGAAAAATTCTTAATTTATTTAACATAGAAAATAACCACTACGCAAACATTACATTTTCAACAGTCTCCGTGGGTTTTTGTCAGTATGGTCAGACAGTCACAGCTTCTCAGGCGCTGATGCATGCTGTCAATCGATGAAGCCATCGGCGTTAGAGAAAATTTATTCAAACATTCCAAGGTCGTATTTATTTTGGACCCTCGGGAACTGGTGATTGATATCTAACCCATCAATCAACGTTGTCAAATTTGAGTGTTATTTTCAATTTGAACGGGTCATAAACGTGTCAGATCGCTCACTTACGACGGAACAGAAACTGATTCACTTTAGTACTTCCGCGCCAAAATACGCAAAATCAAAAAAACAATATTTTCTTAACATACCTTCCTAAACGACAACGTGGTTTAGGAAGCCACATGTTGAAAGCCACATGCTAAAAATCACATATTCTTGTTCGTGGGTGTGAGTGAAACAGTCAATTTTCGGATGTACTGTTCTTATGTTCGTCACACGTATATCTTTACATGCCAAGAATTTTAACGTAAATAAACCTCCTACAAGGCGGACGATTCATTTATAACTACGATGAATAATAAACTAGAGGGACTATAAAGCATTCAGAAACTGCGTTATTGACAGCATGTGGCAGTTGTTGTTTTAAGTGAAGCAAGACCAGCGATGTTATTGCGAGCTCTGTGCTAGCAGCAGCGTTCAATTGAAGCAGGGAGAGAAATTTTGCCCTTTGTTATCAAGTTTTCTCCCCTCGTCGCGTGCGGCGAGCTTTTAGCGCCTGCTGGGTCGTGTGCTGTGTCGGCACATGCTTTTAAATCCAGCCGCTATTCTCAATGAATCATTTTCCTGCACTTCATCGAACATTCTTCGTGTTAAGTATAATTGGGATGAGGTAGTTATTAGTGATCGTTTCAGTTAGCGTTAATTTGAAGGAATGTTTTGAAAAATATTTTATCATTGGGAGAAATAAAAAACAGGATAACACAATGACTCGTTCTGCTCGCTTAACTGTATAAATTCTGTGAGTATAAATTTTACAAATTGATGATTGTAAATTGGTCCAATAGTCGCTCATAATATTTTAAGTGTAATTGTTCAACTGGAAAACTGATGTTGACAAGCGTTGAATGTGCATGTTTTTTGTCAGTATATCAGAATTTCTTTTCTATCTTGTTAATTTAATTAATATATCATGAAATGATTTACAAAATACACCTGAGGATGAGACCATCAATCGTACAGGCAAAAGAAAAAATTTACTAGTAGTGCTGAGCACATAAGGAAATGCGTCAGTTCAATCAACCACACTAAAAGTTCTATGGGAATCTCGCAGTTCAACAAAAAGTTAGAAAAATCCTAAGCTATGTTCAGTGCAGAAATAATTTGAACCTTCATAACTTCTTACTTACTGTGTAGTCCCATTGAAAGACTGACTAAAGATTCATTCTTTCTCGGTTCTTCGGGTGTTGGAGCGAGCGCTCATCCTTAATTCCTTTTTCATACTGAGGCTCCAACGATACGAAACACAAGGATGTGGGTGCTCTACATTCCCTCAGACAAGTCATGGTCAAAGTGGACGAACTAAAGAAAACGAGGTTAGCTACGCAGCAGCACACAAACAACATGAGAATTATTGGTATTTGGTGTCACGACCGTACGTTGAGTCAGTTACTTTATATTTTACCACTATAATGTGCAGTTTTAATAATTTAATAATATATAGTATTAGGTTGTCGAAGCACGACAGTTCGGCCGGCTTACCATTTTATGAGAAGTGAATGTACGTCAAGTTCGGATCATTGTCTCCTCGTTATGTTGAAATCAACAGTTTCCTGTCGGTGGTGCGCTGAAACATAGTTCACACAAAACACTTTTTAAATCCAGCCAGTTTTCAAAATTTGACCCCTCTATTTCGCCCACATCTCGTTTGAATTAAGTGTCTTCTCCATTTCCACATGCGAACACTTCATTTGCGCTCCATCATTCGAGCGATGCAGGACGTTTCTCTCCAAGCCTCAGCTAGATGAGTTCTCGCTGTGTTCGCTTCAGGTCACCGCCTGTTTCTAATTTGAAAGTGCAAAGCTGATATCCATAAACTTCTTCGTGCAATTTTCAAGCATTATGAGACTTGAGGTGAAAATGAGCCATTTTTTTCGTCTTTTCTGTTAGGTATCATCCGAAGACCTGCAGATTGAGACATTAAATTTTACGTCTTTCATTAAAGCGCAGGAAAACAAATGGGAGTCATTTCTGCGAAAATTTTAAAAATAAGTATTGATGTTCTTCTAGTTTTGCACTCCCCATGCGGATGCATGCATGTATTATGCAACTTTGAACTTTTAAAAAATTTTACAATTCAATCCTCACCTATACTGTAACAAAACTCATTGTTGTTGTAAAACAACAGCAACAATAAGCGACATAAAAGTGTCTCTGCAAAGGACTATCATGACACACAAGCCAAGAATTACACGTGTGTAGTTTTTGAACTTGCACAAAGCCACCTCATGACGCAAAGCTCCATGACTTAAATAAATAAGCCTCTATAATAACACTACAGTGACGTAAGGAGATTTGCTCTGAAGGGTGTCGTTAGAATAAACGTTTACGTGAGAGAGACAGGAAACAATTATTTCTTTCTCTCAAAAAAACAATCATTTCTTTCCCTTTGAGAAGATTGCTTCAGATTTCCTTGCCCTTTTTTCAAGGTGACACTGGCTGCCGAGTGCAGTGGAAAGAAAAAAGATTATTCCCCTGCTCACGTCTTAATGAAGCAGAGTTCATCACCTTTTTCTGATGTGATAGTAACACGACAGGAAATGGTTGTGCCACGGAGGCTGTGCTGTTTTTTCGATGCTTCATCCTTAAGTTTTGAAGCTTAAAAGCTCAATCCAAGTATTAACTTACACGTGCCCTCACATGAAAGACTCGCTTCCTCATTTCAAATCTGTCAGTTCTGTTTTTTAGTATCATTTATCTATAGAAGATGATTTTGGCCTATGCCATAAGTAGTGATCTCATGAAATGAGTTTCATAGTATTGAACAGGAAACGATATTTTCAAATCAAGAGGGAAGAAATTCTCCGTTTATTCAATTGCTAATGAGACTTTTAAATGAGCTCACAGCTTTTGACTCGTATAGAAAATTTATTAATGGACAGTCAGTGTGTTTTTCCTTGCTGCACGTTACCTGGGAAGGGGCTCATTGTTCAGGAATTCCGATATTGTCATGCCATATAAATGAAGGAAAAGATACACATTTGAACAGTTCATCAGAAACAGTTTTCACTAATAAGTAATAGCCCTGCCTATGATCAACAACTATTGGCGGAAGGCTTTTTTGTGATATAAAATACGCTATTTTTGTTTTGTGGCCTTAGTCACGTCTCATGCTTTGATCGTATTGTTACGGATTTTTTAAAATTAACGAAAAACCGCGAGTGATAGTGCACGGAGACACGCAAAACCTGGCTGGAGAGCAAGGAGTTACAGTTTGAGATTTCATAGATACCTGATATTCCGTGACAAACACGCCTGCAATAAAACCAGTTTATTCCGTTGCTCTGTAGGACGCGGCTCATTGCAGTATTTTGCCTACATTCAAGTAACTCGCTGACCACCATGAAAATACATAGATTTTTTAAGGTAGGAATGGTTCAGATTGTAAAAATAAAATTCCGTTACCAGCTGACATTGGGCTTATATGTGTTTAGAAAAGGTAGAAAGCGAAGTACTTCAATTCTATTTAATTTATTTAATTTTAACAGTAGCTTTTCATGCAATATAGAGGATGGAAAACTTAAATTAAACACGTGCAGCAATGCACAATTTATTCTTTCATTTAGATTCACTGCTATAATTACAAATAAACAGCAAACACAGATACTTACACTGCATTAGTCGCAAAGTTATGCTCTCTCTCGAACAGGATATTTATTGTACTCGTGTAGCGGAGTAAATTTTAAACAATCGTAATTACAGGAAATGCATCTGCATTTCTAATGTTACTAATCAGTTAAATTTTTTACTTATGTTCTTGACAACATTTTTTAATATTTAAGATGCAAGTTCAGCGTAATAAATGTTTCAAACGCGCACAGTCCTGACAATTACACAGGCTTGAGTAGAATAGCAGCAATATTTTCTAGCCACAATTTTTCGAACGACATTTTAAATTCATGTGCTAAAATCCACTATAAATAGAGTTTGTGAAAATAAGCTAATAGCAGTCTGAATTTTAAACTAACTAAAAATTTTAGACTCCGAGATTCGTTGGGTGAGGTTGTTTCCATAATTTATTTTTACACGCAGATTGCGGTGGACAAGCATGCTTCATACCAGTGTATCACAGTTCTGTGTGAATTAAAATTGTTTCCTTTAAATTTAATGGAACGCGAGCAGGAAATATTCTTCTTAAAAAGGGCACTTGTAACAGAACTTATCCTCAATCCAGCGAGTCGAGTTAATTTGGTGAGTTGGAGCACGACTAATTTGGACTTATCCCTACACATTAGTGGAAGATTTGTACTCTCGGCGGGATGAAAATGGGTGCTGAAATTAGCTCTATCGTTTTACTGAAAGTAGGATGTTGAATTCTGCCTTGTTCTTACTTAAAGTACTGCATGAACAGTGGTTGTTATGATTGATTCTCAGAGTTTTTCAAGTATATGCTAAATCTCTAGTGACACATTGAGGAAGACTGTTTTTATAACCACTTGTAACCTTGAAATTGTTTGATGAAAAAACTGTCCACGGAAGGGAAAATACTTCATTAAAGTTGAAAAATATTTAATAGCAACACTTGCTGCAGAATCACAGCAAAACATTTATCGTAAACTGAACATTTGCAGCAGACAGTGTCCGCCATGATGCGTGTGGCAGCAACGCACGTTGAACCGAAAAGGACGCAAATTTCCTCGAAATGAATTATTTGCAATGCGAAAAGACGCTAAATTTTTCTCCATCTTATAACTGATTCAATTTAGCCCTGTGTGTTTACTGAAAGTAGTGAGGACGGTCGCAACGAACCTACCAAGCGTAGAAAAAAGTATACAAAGCAGTTAGACTTCACCTTATCAGTCTTGGAAGCACATAAATAGATTTGTAGGGAGGAGGCTATAGCCTTCCAAGAATGTGTTCTATTCTGTATTCATTCATTTATTTTGAAATTTTATTGTTATGTAGCCCTAGAACGCTCTCTTAAATGAAATGATCTCTTATTTGCTGTTAGAAACACTACAGTGTTTTCAATTCAATAATTTTAAGGCATTATGACATTAAACATCATTAATTTTACTTCATTCAGTATCTCAATAATGTTTTTTTTTCAGGGTGACACTGGCTGTTGATTGCAGTAGAAAGAAAAAAGATTATTCCCCTGCTCACGTCTCAATGAAGCAGAGTTCATCTAGCGCAGCGGCAGCCGTGTAACAGTAAGTTCAAATATGATTCTCTTGCATGCATGAATTTATTATCGTTAATCCCTGTTGTCATTCCATGTAGGGAGAATTTCATTTCAGTCCGCAAGGGGCGTTGCGGGAAACGTTCACTTGCTCCTAAACTGCCACTTTGATGCACTCGGTGAACTGTCACCCCTATTTTCAATTTTAATTTCTTCACAAGGGCAAAGGGAGCCTTGACGTGTGTCCTGAGGTAAAAATTAATTCAGCTTCCAAAAAGCTCTCCCAGACCGGAATTGAGGTCTCCCACAATGTAGCTCTGCTTTAATGTATTAGTTCTCTCAAGACTTCTCTTCGTTCGGACGCTTCTGTTGTCATCATTCGCGCTTTGAGGTAAGAATAAATTTTACAATTATTTAAAAAGTAGTAAATTATTCAGACATCATTTCGCGCAGTGTGTGCACAGTACAGAGAGCGGCAAAATAGTTTTAGACTTTTGACGTTACCAATGGTGAAATGAACGCTTTTCATTTAGTTGAGAAATCATCAATTTTGGCCGACCATCTCGTGAGAGAGCGAATAATTTCTTCGGCCACGTGTTTCGAATTTTTGTGATCCTTGTTTTTGTACGAAAGAAGAATGAATTTCTTGCTCAATGAAAAGTAGATTAATTTTTATCCTTCCTTTTTTTGTGCCAGCAACTCATACAGCAACAATCTCTGCTTCTCTGCGCGAGTAATGAAATTAAGGAAGCCACAACAGCATATCATGAGAATTTCTGTTCTCAAATTTCACTGAGAAAACGTTTCTTTTCTCTTCTTCGGTTTTACTCTACGAGTGATTTGGCTTTGAAATCTTTAAATCTTTCTAACAGGCCTTAACAAAAGTAACCATATCCTCGAATCTTTTTATATTTCTTAAGTTGAGAGTCGTTTTCTCTCAGCAAGATGGAAAAGATGCTTAGCCTTCATCTCCATGCTCTGACGTTCACATTTAACTTTGCCTTTTTCTGCGTGCATTTCTACGTATAAATTTCCTTGGGTAAGCTCAAACAAAGTACAGCTTTTCTGTGCCCTTGCAGTATATTTTGAAGCAAAATGCACATAAGTTTAGCTTTCTTTTTTTACGCACGGCGAGAGTGGTTATCAATTAACTCGGGTTTCTATGCTACCGGAGATTTTCCTGCAAAAGGCGTCTGGGCTAACAGATTGCTGGGCACTCCATCGGTCTCGGAGTGATTGGTCCGGGAGCTTCGGCCCAGGCCATGTCAGGGAAGCCCTTTATTGCTGGCCAATGAAAGGCGCTCGCTCGGGATTTATGCACACTCAAGGTTCCTCTATCGCCACCGCAGAATGCCGCTCCTTTTGTTGCTTTTGAGTGGCTGGTGTAGTCGTGCCCGTGACCCAGCAGAGTGTTGGACCAAGTAACTTGTGGAAGGAATTTCTTTGAGGAACTGACGTGCCTCAAATAGCTACTGCTATTTGAGAAAGCCTTGCCTTTTATGTGGGAGGTTTCTAGCTAGCACCGCACATCAAGAAGCCCAGCGCGAGATGATGGCAAGTTCTGTAATGGTTGGCAAGAGTGTCACTGCTTGAATTTGTGGCATCGTCTCGAGAGCTGGTATCTCTTTTGTACAGCACGAGCGGGTGCAATACGGTGCACGGAATAACTCACTCGAACTGGTCTCTTCTTGACTGGTTGGCGTCAATTTCATGGGATGGTGATAAGCTAGATCTCCTCAACTGACTGGACTTCGAACTCAAGGTTAAGTCTCTCATTTCTTTGGTCTACATACTTCAAGTTACATGATGTCGCTTAAGTTTTGCTGTTTTGCAGTTGGCTTGAATGCATCATTCGTATTGTGCGGATGTATACGTAGAAGTAGTTGTTTTTTTCTAAAATAGCGATGATATTTCAGTGAATGAGCATTTTAGAACAGAGTAAGACCAGTGGAAATCCATTATTGCGAAACAAATAAAACCTGAATCGGTAATTGGTAGGACATTTAGGCAGAATTATCATTTAAACTGATGCACATCCTATGAATTTGACTCCATGAATTTATTCACGGAGTATGGCCTTTCCTAGGGGATGTAAGAGTTATTTGTCTTTTTATGAAAACCATAAAATAATCTACGCAGTCGAGTTCATTTATACAAGGTAACCAAAAAATTCCTGTCCGTTTTTAAAGGAAAAAAAAAACGCTTCACACTATGTGTAACTTAAATTTAGTCTTCGAAGTTAGCGCCATCGACATTCAGCACCTTTTGCCAACGTGTCTCCAGCTATTCAATCCCCTTGCGAAAACTCTTGGGTTTTGGACGCAAAGAAGTCCGTGAGGGCTTGACGCAACTCTGCTTCATTGGTAAAGGATTTCCCACGAAGATGATTATCCAGGGAGTGGAAGAGGTGGTTATCGGATGGCGCAATGTCAGGTGAAAAAGGTGGATGGCCCAAGGTCTACCACCCAAGTTGCTGTATGGTATCCCTGGCCACTCGCGAGACGTGCGGCCTGGCGTTGTCATGGAGGAAAAGCATTCCTTTGCGATTCACCAGTGCTGGCTCCTTCTGGCGCAATGCCTATTGCACACGTTTCAATTGCTGTAATTACAGGCCTCCACTGACCGTTTCGCCCATTGGTAGCAGCTCATAATGAACCACTTGACGACCTGTCCTCCAGACACAAAACATAATCTTGTGTGGGTATTTAGGCGGTCTTGCGATATGAAGGACAGCACCCTGAGGTGACAACCAATGTCTGGAATGCTTGGAAGTTTTGTACATAACCCACTTTTCATCACTGGTAAGCACTATGTTGAATAAGGATGCGGTACGGTGGCGAGAAAGCAGCGATACGCAGGTTGCTGTCTCTTGTGGACCTCCAACAGCGTGTGCGGAACCCACTTGCTCAGTTTGTACGCTTTGCCTTGGCGGTGCAGGTGAAGTGTAACTGTTTCATCGGAAAGGCTGAACTGTTTTGTAAGTTCACCACGCGGTAGACTTCTGTTCTGTTCAATGGCCGCATTCAGGACTCCGTCAGGAATGTGGTCGTCCACTGCGAGGCTCATAACGGAGGGACAAATCTCCTGACTTACATTTTTGAAACCAACGCCTTGCAGTACGTTCATTCACAGCACTATCCCCAAACGCTTGACATATGCAGCGACTTGATGCTGTTTAAAATCTTCCTTGCTTCTGCTTATGGCTTTGAGGAAGAAGAAGCTTTCTTCTCTTTGAGTCATTTGTGGTGGAAGGAGAAATTTTGAGACTAGTACTTTCTGTTCTTCGTTTTCTGTTTTACAGCTGCAATTTTCGTTTAATTTTATTATGCTGCAATATAACTCAAATAAATGTAATTAGGCATGTTAGAGCCTCTTACCAGACCTGCGTTAACATTTAAACTGCTTATAATTAAAATCTAACTTGACGCATTCGCGTTTATTAATTAAATTTGAGCCATCTTTGCTTGTGCAGCATGTAGCCCTTTAAGATGGGCCTGGTTCCTCTAAACTTTTTTTTCTTATTTGAAAGCAGTCTCGTTCGGCGTCTTAAAGTGCCTCGACCCGGCTCTTGGAGCCTCTTGAGTAGGAATTTAACAGTCAAAGTAATTACTTGCTGAATAAAGATTAAAATTGTACTGATATTAAGTCGAGTAAGGTACACCCTTTTCGATAATCTGCTAGCTATCATCTTACAAGTTCTCGTGTTTCTTTACTCAGAACGAATCTAAATTGTTTTCCGGAGTTCCTTGATGTTGGCAGTCAACGTCCATTTCCTTTCAACGTTTTTATTTGAGCGTTGTTTTAAAAACTGACATCCAGCTGAAAAGATCTCCGGCCTCTGAGAATGTTTTTATTGGAATTTGATAAATAAAATAACTGTAGTGGACGTTGCTTTGTGCTAAGTGAAGCTGCTTGAGGACTGTGGAAAAAGCGGAAGCCTCAAGATATTCCCAAATTGGGTGCTGCTTACCTATGTTAACATCTCGAGAAACGAGATTTTATTGTTCCAAAGTTCGTGGTTCGGTTCTTTAAATAAACGTTTGAACTATAACTCTCGATTCTTAAAATGCTAAAAATGCAGCTGCTGATAAGCACACTTTGAAGTCGTACAGCAAACAGCCCCGAACGAGATTTGTAGACACTTCCATCCTTCTCCACTGCAGTCCGGCCAAGCACGGTGCGGGTGTTTTTATAACGTCTGATAGTCCTACTTTCGGCTGTCCGAATCTGAAAATAATTGCTACAAGCATTGCGGATATATTTCAACTTCATTCATTGGCTTACGGACAGAACATTTTTGGTTACCTTGTACTTCAATGGCTAAATGTGAACTATCATTAATTCCTGTAATGTTTTAAAAATTTATTTAAATGCAATTCGTTTGGTGAAAAATTAAGTGTGCAATTGTATTCAAGCTCGGATGTCGTTCGTGAGCTTACATAATTACAGAAAGTGAACCATATTGCTACAATTAGAAAAATAGGCTGTAGGCGAAATGGAAGTACGAATAGAGTATGACAAAAGGAACGCGCTGATTGGCAGCCCATTTTCGGGGTGTAATTCGAGTCCCATGCCGTCTGACACCAATAATGCACAGGTACACGAGCAAGAATAAAGAAGAAAGTGTAACAGTCGCATTCACATTCGTAAATCTTATCGTACATGCGTTTTAGCAATTAATTGTACGACGTGTTTTTCAAATACGGGACCCGAAAAGATCTTCAACAATTTTTGAAACAACGAGTGTATTTTTGACAACAAAACGGCAGTAGAAACCTGAGATTTATATCTCGTATTTGGTTGCTACGTATTCATGATATATAAGTCAAAATAAGAATCAGAGGACACATTAAAATTCATCTTGTATTGAAACTGCCGACAAGATGACGAACTGGACAAAGGAACAATTAGCTTTCATAAGTAATGCATACTTCTCTAATGGAAGGAGCATTGTCCTAGCCTAGCGAAGTTTCAAGAGAGAGTACAACCTGCGAAGTTCTCAGCGAAAGAAGGTCATTTACAGATGCGTAAAGAATGAGAAGTGCTGCTTGAGCGCTCACCAGTGCTGCGATGAGAAGCATGGTAACACGCGCCCAATATTGTCTGCAGTCGAGTGGACGCCACATGAAGAATGTCATTTTCAAAAATTATATCAAGTAAAAGATATAAATCTCAGAATTCTAATGTCGTTTTGTTGTCAAAATTCGATCACTGTATCAAAAGTTATTAAAGATTTTTTCGGGTCCTATATTTAAAAAACACCCTGGACTTCCCCGTGAAAAGAACGTTTTGCAATATTTTCATAGATACTTTCACGGACTATTTCTGAGAAATTCTGACATAGCTTTCGCAGTAATCTGATATTTTCAAAAATTGCTCTCAAGAATTGCTAATTACTTCATGGAGTTGCGGGAAGGAATTTAGGGAGGTATCGTACACGGGACTTCCCTGTAAATGTTGACGTTGAACATCATTGATGTGCCCACTCAATGCCATTGATGTTGAGTTTCGTAGCCCATCGTAGTCAAGGGCTACTTTTGTTATTTTACGCACGCCTTCCTTCTATTTCGGCACAGGTTTTGATGGGAAATAAATATAAAGATTTTCCTCGAATAAAGGTTGCCTTCAACTGTCGGTTTGGAATGTTATGGACCGTTCGCAATTCGTTCAGTATACCACGGCAGGAGTAGAAAACAAAGAGTAACCTTATAAAAATCGTCCAGACTCTCAAAGAAACCTGAGAGGACGGACGGAGAAATCATCGAGTTGAGGGCAGCGCTCGTTGACAACTTTTCGACTCCTCGACAACTTCGAAAGTGAAGTGACAATTAATTCGACAGAGCTGGCGTCGAGATTTACTTTTCTTGGAGCTGTCAAAGGCACGACGAGGGATTCGAAGCAGGAGAGTGAAGAAAAGGCGAGCAATATCTTGTTGCTGCCTTCCAGCAGTTTTACGAGGCGATTTCTAGCGCACGTCAATAATTCTTTAGTGGCATTCATGTATGGCTGGTCACAAATGTATTTGAAACTGGACGGATTGGATTACTAAATTGATATTTTGTATTTACACTCTTAATAAAACTTTCACATCCGAAAATAAAACAGGACTTTCTTTAGTTTTTCAATGCATTTAACTCATATGAACCCATTGCTGTGAGCTGCTATTCATAAATTTTATTGCTGCACGGTGTGAAAATTTGACTTGGTCTGTATACCTGAGGAAAGGCGTCTGTCAATCGTGGATGGATTGCGTACTATCATTTGAGAGAAGCAACAGTTTCTTCTTACTTAAAAACTTGACGATCTGATAACAGGCCTGAAATTATGCAAATTTTCTTTCTGAATTGAGAAGGGTCTTTTACATCAGGAATAAAGGTTAATACTGACACTTTCCGCTATTTGAATTGAAACAATTGATTCGAGTCTGAAGTCTGACATTCACTGCGTAGAAACCTGATAATAAGAGTAAAAATATCTAATTCACTTAGAAGTAAATAAATTTTGAAAAGGTTTCGTGTTTCAACATCAGAAAGTTTTCAAAACGGGCAGATTGTTTCAAATTGTTCCACAGAAAGACTAGCTCACCCAACGTTCATTCCATTTCCAACTTTCCATTGTGTGTGATCTAAAGGCTTCAACGTCAGGTTTCTCGTAAATGAAATACAATGTTATTGTATCCTAATGTTACTTTACTCGATCAACGTTTCGTAAACTAAAAGTTTACTGTTTTGTTCGATCAGAGCAAGCCGCCTGTACTCTAACCGATTAACGTTTCGGGAACTGAACGTTTACAGCTTTGTTCGATCAGAGCAAGCTGCCTGTACTCATATTTTTTTAACCTGAAGCTTGGAAAATACTGTTTGGACTGTTAATTAAATCTAGCGTTCAATGCACTGAACTTAGCCAAATAGCCAAAGAATGAACGAATAGATATAAGTTCCATGATGTTAACCACTTTGATAGAAAATTATTTCATGTGGAACATATTTCCAGTTTATACGAATTATTGAATTTCTTCTGTTGAAGTTTCTTTAAGCGTCTACTTTTAAGGAGGCGATCGGCAAAGTTTAAAAAGGGGGTACACCTCTGAAAATTTGTGGTTTTTCTTTAATCAGGAATGCAATTTTGTTCCTCGTAACAATTTTTAGCAGCGATAAATAAATCTTGAGCACTATAGGCGTGTGTCTAGGCTGCGAGAAGGAGGAATTTCCACTTGTCCTCCTGGTGTGAGGGACCAGAAAGAGACAAAGACGTCAGACGCGTCTTTCTCTAACGGAAATGAAAAACTTGGACCGGCAGATTCTTCTGCCAGGAACATTTGCGAAGACTTTTAAGGGTCTGCCTTGGAGACATCGGCAGCTGGAAACGAGGGTCATAAAAGAATACTGTGCTAGTTTTCTCAAATATTCAACTCTCACTCTGTTTATTACCCTAAAATTCGATGATGAAATGAGTGTTCTTCCAACCGTGAAGTAAAGAAAAGAAGGAGCATTCAAAACTCAGGGCCTATTTGGTCAAAATAGGAACGGGTTGTCGAAAAAAATTAAATGAAGTACGATAAAAACTATTCAGCGCATAAGTTTGACTGACCTTAACCGTAGAATATATAGTCTTGATAGCCTAACAGTTCAGTTCGTTTATCGTGGGCATTGAAAGAACTGTGGAGAATTGAATCAGATTAACTGCGCATCACGTAGAAAATGTGTTGTAATGTTAGGTAAACTATAAATTATATCGAATTCGCCATCAGTCGTTTTGAAAACACTAGTTTTGTAAGGCAGTGGTCACCACTGGTTGCAAATTGACATAATGTGTAGCAAATTAAAGATATTTTTATGCCTAGCAGATCAGCATCTGGCGTTTTCTATGGTGACCTTTAATGTAAGCAATTCCTCCGATTTCGTTTGACAAATGGGTTGATGACCCCTCCAGAAGTGATTTCGTGATGATAAATTGATCGCTTCTGCTGTACAAAATTACATGTTTTCCTTCCTGTGAGTGAACTTTATAATGTTGTATAGATTGTCCACATTTCCTAAGTTTATCAAAGCCTTGTCTACCTGAGTCCGGTGCCTGACAATCCCTCGCTGTGTAAAACTTCTTTTCTGCTCTTTCCTGTCTCTTTCCTTAAATTCCTCTTAGTAACTTGTCTTTTATTCGCTGTCACGGAGACAAAGTGGTGCTGCTATAGCGTGAGGTCCACCGCCAAATTTCGCCTACTCAGGTGCAGTTTGAGGTGTACAAATTTAGTGTTTATCACTCAATTAAATGTATGGAAAAAAGTAATATCCATTAGTAAACGAACCTAACCTCACGCTATAGTACTAGCTAGAGGTAGATCTCATGCTACAGTGTGGTAGACCTCACGCTGTAGTACTAGCTAGAGGTAGATCTCGTGCTACAGTGTGGTAGACCTCACGCTATAGGACTAGCTAGAGGTAGATCTCATGCTACAGTGTGGTAGACTCTTTAGCAGCACCGGCAAAGTTCCCTAACAGATGTCGAAAGTGAGATGCTGGAACCATCGCACTGCTCAGAAGACTGCAGCTGATCTAGTGGAGCAATTTAAAATATTGAAGGGAAATGGGAATAAAACTGTGAAGGGGATGCGTTCAAGCAATGATAACGCGAGGTGAACAAATGTGATGTACGACTATAATAAATGCAGGAAAGATGGAGGAAAAGCAATCAATTGTGTAGTTCGCGTCAAGTACACATCACGTACAAGTACAATGAAAAAGCCTAAAAAATACCAATATTTTTACAAATTATTCTAAATCATTAAGCCAATTTCCATTAGGAACACACCTTGCGTTGCGCCTACGTATTTATATCATCCGAAGCTACGATATGGAAAGCCTTAATAACAATGACAGTAAAACGTTTCTCCACACATCAGAGTGTTGCCTCGTCTTGGCAATTAATTTCCAGCTACAAATATTTGCAGAAGTTTCAGAGTCCTTTTAATGGAGCGATGAGCAACGGCGGAGCAAGCAAGCGGTGAGAGCAGTCAATATGTTCATAAAATACGAGACCAAATGAAAGTGATATTCTGCGGCAGGGAACTGCTCCGATGAACTCTGCAAGTAGTGTAGTCAAAAAGCTAAGTAATATTTAATCTTGGACCTGCAAACTCAGGGGCAAGGTTGCAATGTTAGTCTTTTTCAAGGAAAAATTTCATGATTCTCTGGCTTTCAAACGAAATTTATGCCACAAATATCACTTATTATCTGGAAATCCAGCCAGGTAATCAGATCATAACACTATAGAAAATCTATAAGTAACTGGTAGCCTTGCATTGTTACCAGTTAGCAAGGGATTTTTAAAGCAAAATTTAATTTGAAAAAAGGCCAAATTTGTGAATTTTAGCCAGGAAAAATCCCAAGCTGGTATTCCTGCCGAGGGTGTGAATTTCTCCGACGCAGGAGTGCCACTCTTGGGTGCACTGCAAGAAAAAAGAAACATCGCCCTGTCTACTTTAGAGGCATCGATCACGTAGTGAAACTGCCAACTACGGATCATAAATTCTTTGGTAGGTGAAGATAGATTCTTACTTCCCGATTGGGCATCGTATCATAAAGGGTTTCTTAACGAACTCTTTATTTATCCCCTCAGGGGGATACAACTATTGTATCTATGGGAACTAGCGCTCCCAGAGGGACAATGTGAGGGCCCTAGCTAACTGTTAACGCAACGAAACGCAACGAAAACTCAACGAAAACTCAACGAAACCTCAACGAAAACTCAACGAAAACTCAACGAAAACTCAACGAAAACTCAACGAAAACTCAACGAAAACTCAACGAAAACTCAACGAAAACTCAACGAAAACTCAACGAAAACTTAACGAAAACTCAACGAAAACTCAACGAAAACTCAACGAAAACTCAACGAAACTCAACGAAAAGCAATGAAACGCAACGCAACGAAACGCTGCTTACGACCTACTTTAAATGTCCCATAACTTTGTTTTTGCAATTGAATTTCCTGTAATGACAAACCGGTAAATTTATCGTTTTAACTTTGGCCTGAAGGCCAAAGCGACAGCTAAATAGTTTATGACCGAAGCTGTCGTTAAATGAGTTATTATTATTATTTATAGTTCAGATCGTCCTACCATATGAAATGGATGTTTACTATTCTTTCTTTTCGTACAAGTGTGATGCGAATTTTTTCGCGTGCGTGAAATCCTTAAAGTGTTTGACAGGGACTCATTTTTAAAAATAAGCGTGGAGATAAATAAAAAAAATGGGATCTTATGATGTTATTCTTGTATTAGCTAAGGAAAGCGCCAATGAAAATGTATGAGTGCATTAACTTTCAAATTAAACAATTTTAGGGTACTTGTTTTTTTTATGCGCGATCAAACATTAGAATGAATGATGGAGAAACGAACCGTGAAGTACTTAAAATTTCGTGCACGATGCTACTCCACAAAATAAAAATGCCAAGCTCACACTCAAGTTCTTGAGAATATTGGCATTGTCTATCTATTGAATATATAAAGGTTAATATGAACGAGCAAAATGCTTCACTGACACTCACGAGTTTGCGCGCACAGCTGTTCACAAATTCCGTAGCATATCATTTTCCACTACTGATCAGAAAAAAGATTATCCTCCCCTTTGTGGGTAGTGTTCGATAAATCCGCCAGTACGCAAATCAACCACGATACGTACACAAGCGATTTGTTCCGTTATTGTGAGACCACTGCCACATGCGTCGTTTACTTTTAATTCTCTTTTAAGTAGCACTGGGGAAAATTTTCAAGGATTAGCACTGCGTGCGATAAAAGAGGAACTCCCGCTTAACTCACACGCTTCGTATTTCAAGCTTCACTCAGTCGACGCGACCTTATCTTCGCGGCTTTGGTTTCAAATTGCAGCTGCGGTGCACAATGTATCATAGCCTGCCTTTGCAAATCACGATAATTCGTTTGGAACTTTGCATTATTTTTTCCTTGGGCTGATCATCGACAGCAGAAAAATAGCAAGTGACGTTCTTTCGATGACGACAATAGTTAAAAAATAATTTGTATTTTTTTGGCGCATGTCAAGTTCTTGCACAAGATTTCGATTGCCATCAATCTAACATTTCTGTAACTTGAAGTGAACCACAGAACTAGCAATCTCGATACTTCCGGACATTTCATTACTCTACTAAATGTTTACAATTTGCTGAGTTGTTATCACTGTTATTTGCTGCGAAATGAAATGATAATCCTCTCATTTAAATGCTCCTGACCTGTTCGTTATCAATGCGTTAGTGTGATGCCAAACTTATATTACAGTCAATCCTAGAGCTATCCATCCCCATATAATTACCTCAACTTATGCAGTCAAAAATTTGTCCTAGTTATTCAATAACAGGATGCTCGTTTCATGTTATATACTACTGGGACCAATTTTCATTTCTGTAAGTTGAGGCTTACATGAGATGACGAGTAATTCGAGGATCAACTGTTCACAAGAGTTATGTGGCCATCGGTCATAACTGCAGTAGACTGGTGTTGTGAGACGACTCTTTCTAACTCTGAGCGAGAACGCGGCACGAACGCTCTGTATCTGTTCTCAATCAAGCGATATTCTTGTGTTATGGCACGATTGGAATCATTTCCTAGCAAGCCTTCAGCTCAAATGTTCTACATGAAGCCGTTCTCAGCTCCATTTTCAGGCGTTTCTGAATAAACGACCGCCCGATCTGATGAGTCAACACTGCCGGTAGAAGGTCTATTGACAGGAGATTGTGACCCGAGGCTGAATTCTCAATCTCGTCTGAGGGCTTAGGATATATCGATGTTTCGCGAGCGCGTGATGGCTACTCAATAGAAGCTTTGAGACTGGCCGAAATTGGGTATTTGAAACTTTCACTCGAATCTTGGGTTTGGCTAACTCAGCGTGATTATCTGCCAGTAGTAGTGAAGGATAGCGTGGTTTACAAAAGACTAATTGGAGCTTTAAGAACGTTTACACGGAACATTTTTGACGATCTGGATATGGAAGAGAAAGGCTAGGAGATTGGCGTTGTGTTGGGAGGGAAATGAACTTTCAATGTAACCTTAGGTGGCAATTTCAGAGTTGTTGACGAGAATGCTGGAAATAAGGAGGTTTACAGATGAATGGTGTCGTGTGACACAAACATTCACAGGAATATCAGGATCAGGAAATGTTAATTTGTGATCTCGAGGAAAGGAAAATATCTCTGAGAAAATTTCCTCGCATGTCAAAGAAAAAACTATCATTTGCACTGCAGAATTGTGGGGGGACTTCTAAGACAAGAGAGAAGGAATCAAGTCTGATTTTGGTGTGTTTCTTTTCAGCAATAGACATCATCATTAATTGAATTTTGAAAATTGTTAATCTTCGATTGAATCTCCTGAAAAAAAGGTGAAATCAAAATTGGAATAGATGCTTTGAAGAAGTCTGATGTATTCACTTTCATTGAATGCGCAATTTTTTAATTGATGCTCGTAATTGAGCGCGATGAAGTGTTTAAGGCAAATCATTATAAGAAAAAGCCTGCCAAAATTTTTTGTGTTAAAAGTATATTATTATCTTGAATTAGCATACTTGTTCAACTCTATAGAAAATTTAACTTAAATTGAGAATTGTCGCCGGAAAAGAGAGAGTCCCTCATTAAGATGGGAAAAATGACGAAGTTAGTTAAAGCAGATCCGTTTATTATCTTATTTTTAATTAATTTTGAAAATTGTTTTCATTCAATTCTTGATTACTCCTTGAATTTTTTTGGGTGATTGTTTTTCATTTTAACTAGCACACGATGTCTCCGTGACACTAATTTCAGAACGGCTGTTATCATCAATCCGTCAGTTCCAATTTCGTTCAGCGCACACTCACAGCTGTCAAATTTGATGCGAAATGTTTCGCGCTGATGTGCACAACATTTAGAATGCGAGAACATTTATCCTGAGTCTGGGAATTCAATCGAGTAACTTTAAATCATCGCTGATTATTAGTGACTTCACCTCTAGAAACACGCGAGAAAGAGTACATTGCAGTGGATGCAATTTAGGCGAATTTTGCGTCGCTATTAAAAGGGACTCTTTGGAGAAGGTGTAATCGTTGAACTTTTCTTACTAAGTTCAAAAGGGTCAATCAGAAACTTTTGGTCTTTCCATCAATGTCGCTGTTGGGTCCAACTTCGCAGACTTCTCGTAGAGTTGAGCCAAGTGAGTGAGAACTCTTCGCGAAAACAACTTAGTCTTGCTTGAAACTCCCATAAGCCGCTAGTTAAAGGGCGCGCTCGTTTTCCCTTCCTCTCGAAGAGGGCTTATTTGCTATCATCTCAATTTCGTAATTTTCCATGCACTTTGATGAACTTTTTAAGGCTTCATAACCAATTTAAGTGGACCAGGGTAAAATTTTTGAGTCATAATAACCTAATTTAGGAAAGGAATTACTGAGTCAATAAAGCTCCTAAAGATCATCATGGATAAACTCACATGCAAAATGTTTTTTTTTGCGGTTTAGTCATTCACTCAGAGGGAGCAATGACACACACAGGAATATGCTACAAATCATGTTCGGTGAACTTCAATGTACAACGCTTCTATTGTGGCTTGAAATAATTCAGGTATGATATTATGCACGAAATCATAATACAAATCATTACGATAAATTTTCATGCGCTGTGGAGGCTTCTTGTTGCTTGATAACTAATTCATAAGGCTTCAGTATTTCCTCTTGTTAATAAGTTATGCCTTTCATCATACTTAGAAAATGTTCAACAACTTCTCGGGAATTTTAACACTCTGAGAACTTAGGCAACTTCGGTATGTTCAGATATTATAAATGAATCTTCACGTTAATTCTGAATGAACTTCATTGATAATTGAAACTTTTTAGTGATTTAACATCTGGCCTAGCCTTGAAATTACGCATTTAGAAATTCTACACTATGCATATGCTCTATAAAGATTCGCTGAGTGTGTACAAAAATTTAGCTTGCCTACTGTACTACAACAATCGCCTTAGGAGTGTAAAAAATACAACAGTTTATTCAAAATTCAAGCACTGTTCTGTAAAGAAATATTACGAAGATTGTTAAGTACAGTTTTTGAAAAATGCAGTTTCTGGAACTGTTAAGTACATTTCTAGAAATATGAAGACTCTACAACTGTTAAATGCATTCCTAAAAAAATTGTTTCATACATCTGTTTAATGTACTGTAGTTTTGGAAAGGGCAGTCTCTTTAACTATATTGAGTTTAGAGTCAATGAAGATTCATTAAAAGCTGGCACTTTATTTTGACGTGAAATTAGCGCAAACAATCGGTCAGTACCTGCACTCTCGCCTCCAATATTTTGCTGCAAAAGCCATTAGTTACACGTGTGGCACCGAGCGTTTGAAGAGAACACATATCTGGCCTGCGCAGGGCACGTATTTGGCTACAAATGGTGCTTGAAGCATTGGGTTGTGTCGTCATTATTCAGGATAATAACCCACTTATTTTACGGTAAACGGTCGAAATAGCTGCAAACTTAACACGTGTACGGCGATGGGTTAAACTGAAGTTCAATGTTCAACGCAAATTTAAAGTCAATTGTAGTAAGCAATTTTAAAAATAGTAAACATTAACTGAATCGTGCCTTCATTTAGCTTTGATTAAGTATTTGTGAAAATTGAGTTTGTGACTACTGGTCGATCTGCTGCATTATGAAAATCCCCTCCGTGTACACCGATGGCTCACGTCGCGACCAAAGAGTTAAACGCACATCATTTATATTTTTTCTGCAGAGCTTGATACGTTTTGCTCTATTACAGCCACGCTATTTTGTTAAAGTTTTGCTCCGTTGGCTCAACTTTCTAGTCTTTCTTTTGAATGAATTCTTCAGCAATGCTTTATTACTTCGGTCCTAAATTCATCGCTTGCATGACTTGCTTGAACTTTTTAGAGTTCTTTGGAGCTCAGCTTACAGCAAATAATGGGACACTTAGTAAGCATTTACATGCTCTTAAATTCTTGTTTACAGTACTTCAGTTATCATGCTCTATTCGCTTACGTGAATTAAGCAGGGGCCGATATTTAAACTATTTTAGTCAACACACCAATACAGCTGGTAGCGACATCTCTGCTGCTGACTTGGCTATGTTACGTGCTGTTTATGTTGCCAAAATAATAATGTTTGATTTTTGTGGATAGAAACAAGCACTGAGCGTTTGAAAACCCTCCAGCACAATCAGGTACTCCTTTTTTGTAGGGTAAAAGCTCAAACTTTTGAATTTTCACCAGAAATAACAACATGTAGCATGGTCAAATCGATGGCAGAACTTTCGGTACTGAATGTACTGATGAAATGACGCAAACTGTTTGTAAATACAGCCCCTGCAGGTGAATTATTTGCTCACAAAGAACAAGATTTATACTTCGGGTTATCTCACGTTGTTTTCACGGGAACCAAATGCACCATGTGGTAAAATTTTACAGAATTCACTTTTTTAAACCAAAAGAACATTTTAGCTGAAGAGTTTGCTGTCCGCGGGGATGCCAATATCCTTACACAATAGCTTATGTACAAGAGAAATACATTCGTAAAATTAATTTAGAGAATCCAAAAGTACATGTCTCAGTTGCATCTTCGTTATAAAGGTACTAGATGTCCCTGGTTAGCTAACTAAAAAGTTTGAATGGTGACTGTAGCCCGTTTGCACTGCATTATGGCTATCGGCGTCCGACGATTACACCTCCTCAATATGAAATGAAATTTGCAACGCTACGCTGTGAGATAACACTTTTGAATAGAATATGACCATAGTCACTATAAATACAAAATATCTCTTAACAGATGTTGTATACCTTGGAATATACCAAGGCGAACAATATCTTTGAAGGTATGAAAACATTTATATTACATATATTATATCTCTGGTATATAACGAAAAACAATTTATATAATGTACTTTTAGATCTCTAATATATATATATCTGTACGTACGTTTTAGGAGGACCAGTGAGTGAAGAGGCTATAGGTCAAGAGATAGAGGGGGCCAAAGAGGTGCTGCAGTGGCGGTCTGGCAGCGTCACGCATGCGCAGCTCGAGCAGATGAACGGCCGCGGGACTCGCGTCGAGTGAGACTAACAGGGGCCAAAATGGGGCAATATTAAACGGGGGCTGAGAATTGCGGTGAATTAGTTTCCCTGAAGATGAAGGTAGTGCGCGGCCTTGGCGGCAGCAGAGGTAAGGGGAGAGGGTGAGATTAATTGCGTGTGAAGTTCTGTAGCCCTGATTAGATTCTCAATCTTAGAATTCTGTAACTTTCACTTTTCGGTGGGATTTTAATTTCCCACTTCTCATTCGAATAATATATTTAACAACTCTGGCCTCTTATTAAAAAGTCATGCTTCCACAAAAAATTCGGGTTGTGTTGATTTTTTAACAAAAAAATTTGCGTCTATTCACTGTCGGCTATCTAGGCGTGCGAGGAAAGTGATTTATTCTCAGCTATTATTCTCTGCTATTATAAATCATGCATTAAAAGTAGTCATTTTCTGACATTTTTTCCGGAATTTATTGAGTTTAAGCAGCTCTCTATCGTTTATACAAACGATTTAAGCAGCTCTCTATTTGCTAATAATTCCTTTCAATTTCAAAGAACATAGGAAATTGTTCAACGTAATTTAAAGTTATTTTAAATTGTTTCGGTCATGATGAGGGAATCTTGCTTTCAAATAATTCTAATCGTGTGAAACTATAAATTTAAAGCTTCTTTAAAACGGTAGTTGACCATCGAAACCCAACCAATGACTTCCCGAAAATTTGTTTTTGACAATATTGTTTTTAAATTTTGTCTTAAAGCATTTTATATTTAATTGCAGCATACCATTTTCATTCGTCTGTAATTATATGGCTAAAAAAAATCAACACACAACAAAATTAAGAAAGTTATACAAACTCTCCGTAAAAATTAAGGATGTGAATCTTAACTACAGCGTTCATTGTAGGGTGGGGTACGATTAAGAAAAGGGGTGAGCATTTTGCTGTATTATAAACTTGAAGTCATCTGATAAATGAGTTTTGGCCGCATCTTTTGAATTTATAGGACAAAGTTCTGGAAGCTGACAAGCTGTCCGTCCATACATTAGCTGGAAGATTCTGCTCATCCAATCTGAGTACAAAGACGCTGAAGTTTCCAAACTTTGGGGTTTGCCGCATAAATTGAAAACCAAAGTTCAGTTTGGTCTTAAAAGAGAGCGTATGGATCTCTAATGGACGCCCCAAGAGGCTGAGGTGCTGAACAAAGCGATTGACTTTGAAATCTTGAGGAAGAAGCCGCTGAGAACTCTGGCAAGTTGGCGTCATCTTTTTTTGCCCTTAAATGGATTGAATGAAGATTCTTGAAGAAAGCTGAGGAGAGTAATAGAATAGATAAAAAATTTCAGCCGAGTTCAACGGATGTCTTTTAGAAAAAGATACTGTAACTCTGTAGGTTGTAGACGAGGAGAGCTTTTGTTTAAATTTCATTGTGAAGTTGATTAAAAATGTGCGAGATGCTCTGATGCAAAACCATATTGCTCTGGGTTTCATGTTGATGTTGGTCCTGCATCATTTCACAAAGTTTAGTAACTTTTATTTTTACTGCTGGCACAAAACCCAGTTTTGACTACCTCTAACGAAGGCTTGTGAAATGGTCAAATCATTGTACGTTTTTATTGATAGATAGTTGTTGTGAAGGGCTTCATTCTCACACGAATTCACGGTTTTTTAGAACCCAATCGTGCATAGTTCAGCTTAGTACATCGAATATATGTACGTTGCTTTAGAGTGGATTAGAGTGGGTCTGACACAATACTTCGTGAGCTTTGATTTAAAAGAGTGCGCCTTTCTGAGAAAGTTTCATGGTATGAAACGCTGGCTCTCTTTAAGTCTTTCCATCCGCCTCTAACACGTTCACTGCATCTGGATTAATTTCGCACTTGTTTTCTGTAGTTTTTGTTGCACTGAGTTTTTAAAAAACTTATGCTGTATGCAATAACATATAGTTTCTCATAGCCCTTACGTTCTATAAGTCGAATTAACAAAATAACTGTCAATGAAAACTTTCGGTTAGAAGAGATATTATCCTGAACAATTTGGAACACTTCCCCCTTATTCTCTATGCCTGTGATACAGATTGCTTGATTCATATTCTAAAGAGATGTAGAAATGTATTTTTTTCGCAAGACCCTGACAATATACTTTAATGGCGAATTGACCCAGTTGTACCTGTCAAACTTTCACTATTCATTTTGGCTTTTCAGAGATCATCAACAAATAGGTGAGAACTCTGTTCCGGAACAATCTCCACTAAATCTAAATATTTTCATAAGAAAGTAAAGATTCCCTTTTGGCTGCTCTTCGAAGATTTTAAAATTTATGGGTCTTTCGCAAATGTTTTTGAGTGGCCGGTTTTCTTAGGCACCGATTTATCTTTGCAGTCACTTTAGGTGCAGTCATGGTGAGCTTTTTATAGTTCGTAATTTAGGACTTGGTGTCGCTTTGTTTGGTAAGCTTTGCGTTCCTCTAGCATGCGAATGGTTTTCAGTGATTCATGAAACGTACAATGAGACTGTAACACTTCAGATAGTGTAGAATGATGCGGTTTTGTTCTGTGTTTTTTACCTTAGACTGGATGCAAACATTTGTTACACAAATTCACTCTCTAAAACAAGTCACATTTCTGCAATATCTGAACGTTTTTCATATTTCAAAGTGCTTTGAAATTTTAGACCCTAGTATTAAAATAATTTCGCCCAATCTTAGTTAGTTAACGAATATTTGAATCTGGAGCTTGCATATTGACCCTTTTGAGAAATAGCGTCCTTCAGTGATGTTTGTCCCGTGTACTGCAGCTCGAGCAGCTAAACTACAAAATATTTTGTTGCCGCGTCCTCTCTGGGGAACGCAGGCTGAGCCTCCAGATTTCCATTTTTTTCGTCGTCTACTCTTTTACTTTGAGAAGTTATTTCTTTGCTAATTTACACGCACCAGGAGGTATCACCTGAGCCTGTTCATCTTGCTTTCGATTCCCCCTTCTTTTTATTGAATGATGCTTATACATTATCTCCATGTACTCATTATCTACAATTCTTTACAAACCAGTTCACTGGTCATTTTTGCAATTTTACCCTACATCTACCATAGTTCGTCCCACATTATTAGCATTTTTTTGTATGCACTCCTTTTATTCCTGTCTTTTAATTTTCAATGCCTCAAGATTAAAAAATTTGCCAAATGCCTCATTTATGAATTCATTTGATTGAGTTATAAATTTCTAACATCAACTGTAATGAGTGTTTCTACGTTCTGAATGAAACCGATCTCAACACTGTCCTTTACTAGAGTTGATAAAGAACGTTCGGTAAATAAGTAACTAATATCCCAAACACTATGAATTTTTTCTTCATAGGCAATAATTAAATATCTTGAATTTATACCTGTACTCCGGAGATTAAAATCGTCCATCTTCCGGGACCCATGATTGGAGGAGCCGAAAAACCTTTCCCTTGATCCGATAAATCTTGGTTCCCCAAATGAGTTCTTCCTTGCCTTTGTTTTGCTGCTAGGGTAACTGCTCTGGGTTTCTTCCATCGGCTTAAGGCGACCACTGGAATCAATTCCAAGTTTAGATCCTGCTGCTTTCCAAAATTGGCTCCAGCGAAACTGTGTTGATATTTTAGTGAGAAGTTACTTAATGTTCAAGAGCAACGAGACATTTTCATTTCAGGTACATGTGCACGTACATACGAGCATAGAAGAAGTAAGGGAGGGAGAAGGTAATGTTGATGCTACGTCTATTTCTTCAGACAATGAAATTCATTTGCTGAAAGGTGAATTCGTAGTAAATTCAGTGTTCTATTTTAACGTTTGATAATTTTCACATCTAGCGGGTTGCTGAAATAAATGATTTTACCTTCTAGGGCTTTCATAGTTAGAACGCCATTGGGCTGGTTTCGAATATCAATGCATACATTTAGCTATGAAGCTCCACATTGCAGGCACTTAATGCGGGGAATTTGCTCTACCCCTTAACAGCAGTTTTACGTTTGAGTTTCAAGTGACACATTCTTATTTGGCTACGGACAGAGTTCATCGACTAATTTACAACACAAACAACGTTGAAATCACTTTCCTTTTAAGGCAGAAGTTCACTAAACATGAAAAATGAGTAATAATTTATATTCTTTAGATAATTTCCCATAATTTAGCGCTTTCAATTTAAATTGTTCAATTCAATTTAAGCATTCAATTGCGCCTAAATTTGAATACTTATTCATATTTTGTATAAAGGATTCAACTTTAGGATTTGGAGACCCTAGTGTGTAAATCCTAGTTTTCAAATTAGGAGTTGTAAACCCTATATTGTGCTCTTCAATGACGTTTCCATTCCGATTGAATGACGCACATCGCCGTGCGCCAGTGTACTCGTCAGAAATACCTCTCGAGTTTTTCTTACGAACATCAGTTTAATCCTTTAGGTAGGTAATTTTTTATTTAGGTGACTCGAATAGCGATAGCAACCTATGGGCGGGATATATCCTTGCTAAATAATTTCAGTGCCTTGTTCGTCATAATTTTTTCACTACCCTAGAAAATGTCGGTAAACTCAAAGTGGTAAAATCTTTGTCGTAGGGTTGTCCTCGCTTTCGATCATTTATCGCTGAGGATGTTTTTTTTTCACGGAGGTAAACTCTGATTTACATCACTCGGCCCACTTAAGATTGAGCCTTGAATGATTACTTGATGCATTTAATTTTCCTTTAGGTTCGAGCCCAGAAAATAGAGCTTCGGACGTGAAGACTTCAATTCGAGTCCAGTACTTGCGATTGCGCGGTACTTTACCCTGGCAAGCAGCTCCTCTGGTAGTTGTAGAAAACGGAGAACCCGCATGGACGTGTTAAGCATGAGAGAAACTCCATTACTCAATGAGGTTGTGCTTCATTCCCTTTAACGCTTTGACCGCAATTAGTTCAACTGAATTTCAATTTCCAACTAAAATTTAAAGACAATTGTAGTGAGTAATTTTGAAAATAGCAAACATCAACTGGATCGTGCCTTCATTTAGTTTTAATTAAGTACAAAAAAGTTTTCGGGAGGCTTCCTGATTTTAAGTAAAAAGGAGAGAACTAAAAATACCGTATGAAACATTTACTCGAATTAAAAATTGCAAGTAAAACAATAAAATTGAACGTTTCGAGCATTCGCTCATCTTCAGCAAAAAAACAATTTACCTGAAAAAACATGAAATGAATTAGAAAGTTAATAAATTGAAGAAACCAACAAAATAAAAACTATCCTTAAAAACTACCTGTTAACTATTGACAACGGAAATGAACTAAGTTGGTTGTTTAAAACCGGCTTAACTCTTAAAATGAAGAGAGACTCTAAAATACTTAAATCGGAGGCAAATTTAGATCTTGTAAGAATTTTAAAATTACTGATGTCAAACGGGCTATTGCAATGCTCTGAATGATCCTTAATAGCTGAATGTGAAGGACTAGCTAAAATTTTTCCTGTGCGGTAACTCCTACCTCGATGCTCGGCCACCCTACAGCCTAGAGTACGTGACGTCAAACCGACGTACTCAGATGCACATCGTGCACAACAAAATTTGTAAATTAGGGAGGCCTGCATCGCGGTAGGAAGAATGTCCTTGAAACGAAAAAATGAGCCTATTTTGAAACTATTAACTAAAACCACCTTAAAGTTTATGCCTGGAAAGTATTTAACAAACAAATCTAAAATTTCTTTCTTCATTTCCTCCGATTGAGGTCCAAAATACGGAAACGAAACAAAGCGAATGTCCTCACAGATTGATTCCACAGAAGGCAATTTGTTGAACTTTTTTCCAAAAATTCACTTGCTGAATTTTTTGCTGAAGATGAGCGAATGCTCGAAACGTTCAATTTTATTGTTTTACTTGCAATTTTTAATTCGAGTAAATGTTTTATACGGTATTTTTAGTTCTCTCCTTTTTACTTTAATTAAGTATTTATGAAAATGGAGTTTGTGACAACTGGTCGGTCAGCAGCATTATGAAAATCCTCTCCGTGGCGTGGCTCACGTTGCGGTCTAGGTGTTGAGCTAAGTATTTAACAACCGTCGCAAGACAACGGGGGAGTAAAAACAGAGCGATTATTAAGGATATTCAAATGAAATTGTTTCATGGGTGCTGGAGTAGAAGGTTGTGGAGTTGGGATATTACTGGACCGGTAATTCTTCGATCACCGGTAAAGCATTGACGTAAAGGAAGGGCACTTGTCTTGGAGGTGAATGTATTTTAGGAAGTCTCAAATAAATTATTTTCAGTTTCAGTATTAAATGATGTTTCAGTATTAAAGTTTTATGAATCAAATAAGAATTCTCTTGAGAAGCATAAACTATATTTACTTGAAAATTTTATACGTGAAAATTCTGTCATTCCCATGGGAAATTGCAGAACGGCGCTTCCACTTTCCATTGGAGTTAGAAAAATATTGCTTTTCCTTCTGTTGAGGTCAAGTATCCAATTAGTGATTTGGGAAACGAATGTTTGTGTCAAAATTGTAGACATTGACTATCTAGGATAACGAACAGTTTTTATGGTTAGATATTTCCAGATCTTGTTTACTTCTTTACAATCAATACTTATTAGCATTGTAGTGTTTTTAAATTAAACTTTTTTAACATCGAATTTTCTCGTAATTTACTATATTCCTAATTTTAGGGAGACTTTCACAGAACCATTGATATCTTCCGCAGAAAGAAAATTTTTTAACTCAGTCACCATAGGCAATAACAATGACCTCATTCCTGAAATTTAAGAAATTTAACTTCCGTGAAGAGAAGCGTACAAACCAGAGACCTAATTTAGATATCATTTGGAGTGAGACAAATTATTTTATGGTAATTTGAGTGCTCTGAGCAGCAGCCTGTGATCTGCGCTAGCCCTGTAATCTCATCCTCGCGGTTCTCTAATCATCGCGGTCGCAATTTTGAACTCGTGTCTTTCTTCTCATTTCCTTTCGGCCCGGTAATTGATTCCCTAATTCAGGAGCCTCGCCTTGTTAGGCAGCCAACTCCTTGTTCCTTCTTTTGCGCCGGAGACACGCGTACTCCTTTGAATGCTCACTAGTAACGTGATCAAGTGAATTGTCTCATTCTTACGCTCGAGAGGGTGATAGTTCTGACATCCATGATCGTCTCTTTCTTACCCTCGAAAGAGTGATAGTTCTGACATACAAAATCGTCTCATTCTCACGCTCTGGTGGGAGATAGTTCTGACATCCATAATCGTCTCTTTCTTACACTCAGAGAGAGATAGTTCTGACATCCATAATCGTCTCTTTCTTACCCTCGAAAGAGGGATAGTTCTGACATACCTAATCGTCTTATTCTTACGCTCGGGTGGGAGATAGTTCTGACATCCATAACCGACTCATTCTTACGCTCGGGAGAGAGATAGTTCTGACATCCATAACCGTCTCTTTCTTACGCTCGGGTGGGAGATAGTTCTGACATCCATAACCGTCTCTTTCTTACGCTCGGGTGGGAGATAGTTCTGACATCCATAACCGTCTCTTTCTTACGCTCGGGAGAGAGATAGTTCTGACATCCATAACTGTCTCTTTCTTACGCTCGGGTGGGAGATAGTTCTGACATCCATAACGAGTGCGGGCTGCTGTAAAAGATATCAGCTTCTATCATATGCAGCGCAATGTGGACGCAGCTACCGACGCCGAGGACGTATCACAAAATGATGAAATAAGAGGAAAGCAAAATAATGAGGTAGAACAAGAACTCTGTAACATTGCAGCTAAGTAATCTAAAATGGTTAAAAAGTCACTAAGTGACGAGGTTACTAAGTATGTATTGAGGTAATCAATTCACAAGATAGTAAAGAAACAAAGTAGCACAGGTATAAATTCACGTCATGATGTAATAAGGCAATGGGGAGCTCGGTGATTGAGTTACATGGCGTCATGTGAATATTTGCATTAGAATCCAATTCTCAATCGAAACACCAGCACATGTTTGAATGGGCTGCAAATTACATCTTATTCAATGATTACAAGAGATAAAATTAAAATAATGACAAAGGAAGAATTTCAAAATGGAGAATAGCATTTGACGTCAACGTTTGGCGTTTCTAAAGGCTGCGGTTTCGTTTGAACGTTGCTTGTGTTCGTTGTTGGGAACTTACGTCGATGTAGACCCTGTAGTAGCGAAACTTACGTCAATGTAGACCCTGTAGCGAAACTTACGTCGATGTAGACCCCGTAGCGAAACTTACGTCGATGTAGACCTCGAAGCGAACATGTGGGCAAGTTTGAATAGAGAGTCTAGAGCGTCCCTTAGCGTCTCACTCCAGCATAGCTCTTTCTTGAATTGAGAATATCGAGCTGAGCATTATAAGATAACTCACAACATGGTTAAGCAACAAGTGCCAAAAACAACTAAGAAACACAGTAACCAAACAATGAAGTAACAAAATATCGGTGTAAAAATTAAAAAAAGTACTAAGTTTTCAAGAAAATTACATTTGTTGAGGATTGCTCAAATGATGTAAGCAAATTAGCATCAACTTTCGCAGTGTATGTACAGCGCTAGCGTCATGCGTGCCGATATTTTAGATCTGAGCAATTATTTTCACTTCATAGAATTTTCATAGAATAGGGCGGGGGTGCCTGATTACTTACTGTGAAATATATTGCTTGCTAACAATCATTTAATTATCATGGTCCATATATACTCTCTTCTTCTCAAATATTAAAATTTGGGAGTATTTTTTGGTTAAGAAAATTCGGAAATCAAATTTTATTTACGAAGAAGTGGGGTTTCTGCGACTCACCATGAATAGGAGAAAGATCATACACACCATTCGTTGTCTTGACGCAATTGAATTAGCGGTTTTATTTTAGCATCTATGTTCATTATTATTCTATGGTCGCTTTTCGGAGTTTAAAAAATGCGTGTTTAATTTCCCTCACTTTTCTCCACTGTTTTGAGGGTACAAGAGCAATTTTACATAACTTTGTTAAATTTAATTCCATGGTTGATGAAATTGTCCACACTATGCGCAACCTTTTGAAGTTTATGAATGACTTACGATTTTTTTTACTAGAACAACAATTTTTGTGCCAATGTTGCAGAACTTGCAAGATTTACCTCCATGTTACTCATTAAAATTTTTGCGCCACTCAGAAGTTATGTCTTATGCAGCATAATGCAAAACCTGAAAATGCCTTAATGAAGCTAAATTCATTTGATGCAATTAGATGATCAAACTTGCATATTCACCGGCATAGATTGGATTCTAGATAAAGCTTTTCTACTCGTGATCACGTTAGGGTTACAAATACAATTATTATTCTTGTTCAGCGTATTTTTGATTTTAAGTTGGCTACGTTAAGCACAGTTCCAATTTTTAAGGTTCATTTCTTGCAGAGTTATTAATTAGAAATCATGGCAATAATTACCCAAGAAGCTCAAGATTCACAAGTTAATTCAATAAACTTCCAATCTTGTTTCAATTAGAATCTACCTAAACATCGCAACATACTGTGAGTGAATTTTAAATTTTCGTAAGCCAGCGACCAGTCTTATTCTTTTTTGTTTAACTTACAGCATGTACAATGAATTAAAACTTTAATTAAATAAGTTCGCGTAACTTTCGAAACTTTTACACTGAATTTTAATTTTAGAGCCTCTCTTATGTCGAGGGACGGTTCGCCTCAGGCGTCGGCCGAGCACACATTGGTTAAATTTTGTTCGCTGGACTTAGTATGCCTGCGACATCGACCACGACAATAATTACAGTGTGCTCGGGGCATTTGTTTACTTTTCCGATAATTATAAAGCTTCAGTTTCGGATCAAGAAGCACAGTGGAGGAGTTTATCTTAGCCTTAATAGGCGAGAGCACGATTGGCAGGGTCACGTGGACGTTTAAACAGTGGAAAAGCCAGCCAAATACTGTGCTAGTTCTTCCGAGTTTCTCTAATTCAGTCGCTATAAAGGTGATCAGTGTTCTATGGAGGCCGTACAATTTGATGAGCGAGAGATTTCAACGATGGTCATCAGAAAGTGGAACAAGAGTATTTCTTAAAGCTGTTGAGCGCCAGAATTAACCCAACAGTTATGTAATAAGTGTATAAAAGATTAAGAACTCACACCCTTCTCTCGCCTGGTGCTCATGTAAAGCTCTCTGCTGATACCGTGAAAGTTTCATAAGGAAGAGAGGGCCAAAACGAAGCCACATGTTTTTTAGCATAATTCTGCTGCGGGTTCCACACAACCGATGCGGCAGAAGAGGTCGTTGGAAGCGAGGGTGACTTTTTTATACTTCACCACCTGGTCATTCAACTAAATCTTTCATTAGAAAACAATCCAGTGAATTACTCAGGGGACAATCGATAAAAACAATAGACAATTCTAGGTTCTAATTTCATTTCAAGCACAGTGAGCTTGGAAATTAAGCTGGTGCATCACTCGATCTTGTGTACACGTACGACACTGGAACACAGCAGCGGAAAGTTCAGGAGATGATTGGAGGTCATTCTGGAGTCTGAGGGTGGTTACTTTGAGTGAAGTCTGGAGTCCACTTGTCAGAATTAAATACTGCATTTTATATAAATAGAACGTGTGTAATTTCGCGCGAGTTATGTATGTTGGACCTTATTCGTACTATGAAAAAAGTAGTTCTATTTCACCATCCACTTCTTATATCTTTTGCTCTTCTGTTTTCGAATACCCCGAGGGTAAGTCTTTTGTGGGAATTTCATTTTCTGTCGAAAGGTATTCTATGGCTTTAACTTAATACTCGTTAAACTCTTCGAATGGTTTGCTAATTCTTTCTGATTTTCATTATTAGTTGCACATTTTCCACGATAGCAACAAAAATTGACTCAAGAAAATTTTTTACGTCAATTTCACTCTCTTTTATCATTATTTTATATGATCTTTGTTTCTCACGCACATGGCTCCTGATGAACTCAAAGCCTTCTAAATTCTGATGATTTACTTGCTTGCTGCAGTACAGTTGAGCATGAATTTCGTATTCTCAGAACATTTAATTACTTCGAAATATTTTTGGTAAACAAACTGGTAAATATTTAAAATATATCGTTTTTACGGCTTCAATTTTAATTTTTCTTAGGCTTTTATGAAGAAATTAGGAGATGAGATTCCAATATATTAAAACATTTGCAGCCAGCCAATGCATTTTTCTTCGATTTCGGCAGTAAACAACAAATTGAAATATTTTGCAGTCTTTAACTTGGCTGAACAAGAATTGGAATTAATTGTTTTTGTACTTATAACTGCTTAAATTATTCATATTTTCAATGCCCTTAAAGCTCTTTATTTCCCATTAACTCCTCGACTGAGGGACTCGCTCTAATGCTCGCAGATTGATCACCTGCTTACCGCGTTTCTATTGCCTCGTAAATGTCACCTCTCTCGTCGATCGAATTCATGGCCATTTTTACCTATGACAATTCTACATGGGGGTGGACCCGCATCAATGATGATTCACCTTTCTTGAGTGTAAATATCACAAACCATCCTGATTCCAAACGCAAGCTGATTTAACGGCAGCAAAGTGCAGCTTTTGGGTCCGCTAAATTATCGCCACGTCTCACACCACCAACACTCCACTGAACTCGCGACCCAGCAGGACTCTGTTCATCAACGTCTAATTTTTTGGTCATGGAATTTACTGAGCAAACAAGAGCTGCTTTAATTAACAGACCATCGCTCATTAACGACGATTTTTCCTCTTCTCTCAGCTCGGTAAATTTGTTCTTTTCCTTAGAATAAATGGTTGATAAGGCTAGAATAAAAAATGGTTGATATGAAGTGTTTCTGATTTGAAGGTGTGATGGTATTTGTAATCAGCAGGTCGATAGAGAATTGGGGCGTTAATGCGCAGGAATCCATAGAGACGTTGAGAAGAAATTTGGATTTTAATTGTTAAAAAAGAATAAAATGGCTTCAAGTGACCGTGGAAACATAATATCAGCACCGTAAATTTTGCTGAAAATTGCTGCAGGACCCTAGCTTCAATCAACACTTTCTCTACACGTGGAACCGAAAACAATAAGCCAGCTCAGATTCAAGAAAAGTATTTTGGAGTTGTCTCAGAAAATTATTTAATTTTCAATCGTGCCAATCCTAACTTAAAAACCTAAATTGAAGAATGTATTTCCCCTGACTGATTACGCATCTTACTTACGCATCTTACTTTCCATAATTTCATATTTTATTTTCACTTTCCAAACTTTCCATACCTTATCGGCACACGACATGACTCCTGATAGAATTGTGTTAGTGAGCGAGGCATTAGTTGCGGGTTCTAAAAATATTTTCGAGCAAAATTTGGCTTCTCATATTAAACAACATGCTGGATTATTCTTGTGATTCTTGTTATGAACTTTGCTATGAATTCGATCTTTAATTTTCAGCAACTCTTTTCAAGTTAATTGCTGAACGATGTGCTTCACTTTACTTGTGGGATGATAGCAAAACATCAATATTAAATTGGTGGTTATTCAAAAATATCTCACTGAAGTACAATCAATTTATTCTAAAACAAGACACGACGATTTCAATTTGAAGAACACTTTTGATCTTCATGCAAAGCATTTGTTCCGCGACAGCGCAATGATTTAATTTCACCGAGAAGCAATAAGTTCATTCGACTGCAGTGCAATGAATTCCTTTCGTTGCTGCGCAATGAATTTTCTTCTAGACGAGGGCTATTGAAACGATTCCTCAGTTCACCAATTGACTGGAAGAAATGTTGACAGAGGGGAAATTTATTTGACTGCACTGATAATAAATCTGCCTTTGAAGCGGCGGCCGCACGAGGACCAATAAGGAGAAATGTGCGACCAGGGAGAGAGTTTGTTGTGCGAGCTGCTGCGTGACGGCTCAGGCTTCACGGTACTCCCCTCAAAGCCCTTCACTGATCGTTCGGAATTTATTCCTCTGCCAGTTTAAAACGGATTCATGCTCTATTCTAAAGCCTTTCTATGGGGATTATTCTTAATGCAATTTCATGGAGGTTGAATTTGTTTTGTGTCGTCGAGCCGTTCGTTGTTGGACATTCCTAAGGAGGTATCATGGAGGTTGAGCTCATTTTGTGTTAATATAGAAAGCGATGTTGGTCTTCTATATTTTATTTCATGGAGGTTGAGTTATTAAGGAATTCTGCGTCGGTCATTCCTTAAGTAGGTACATAAAGTTGAGTTCATTTTATGTAGATTAAAGTACTTGAAATTGGTTATTCTCAAGGTAATTTTATGAAGGTTGGTTCATTTCGAGTAGTTAAAGCATTCAACATAGGTTCTGATTTTATTCTAGAGGATATTTCATGGAGGTTAAAAGAACTCTGCATTTTCAAGCCATTATGTTTTATTCTGAATTTGTTCCTAATATAGCTCATTAATAGTTTTAAAACATGATGGGGCAAACCACTGGCAGCCGGACATAAAAAACCGGGAATTCAAATTTTACAGACAAGAAAGAAGATATACAACAGGACACACCTCGCATCCTAAGGGAGAGAATAAGAAGAGAAATGTTCGAGCGAAGAACAATGGCATTGAAGAAAGATTTTGAGAAATAATGAAATAAGAATTTAATTACAACGGTATTTTATGAAAAGGGCCAGGATTTTATTTCAACTGAGAAATCCCTTTATTTTTCACGGAGCATCATCAAATGCTGAGTAAGGTACACCAGAAGAAAGTTCGGGATGAAATTTATGTACTCTAGTTCTTTAAATAGTTTTAAAGCTACATCAAATTAACAGTTTCAAATAAACTGTAAGCCAAATAAAAATGACTCTCAACAATTATCAAGCATGAAGAATCGAGGTTATCTATCATTTCCTGCCAAAATGTCATAATTTCCTGCCCGGCCATAATGAAATTACTTGAGCCGGGCCAAATGAATCTTCATTTGTGCTCGTCCAGTTCTACCAACGAAGAAGCGGACATTCATTGCATGGCGTGACGTTGAGGAAAGTTTGGCGAGGACAAATGAACCTGCCGGGCGCCTAGCAACTTTAATTATAGACTTTAATTGAAGAAGAACAGCAGCGGAGCACCACAAAATTAAGGTGGCAGGCCTAGTGTTGTGTGCGTGACAAGCGTGAGCAAGCGCCGTGTTCTGGTTCTGCTGGATGTTGGGCTCGACTTGCGTCCCAAATAACTCCGCTCATTTGGGACAGGTGAAGCTCATCGCTACGCTCAAATTATTATTCAAGATGATGTGGTGCACGGATCTGCGTGCTTCTTCGGACAACTGAAAAACTTTGGATTTCTCACAACTGAAACTAATTTGGATTGGTCTGGCGTTCACTGTGCTACTAAATGCTGACTCGTGTCTGCATTTTAGTACTACGCTTTAACGCGTAAAAATTTGTTGTATTTTATGAAATCTGATTGTTTCAGGTGTGAGTTTACGTAAATTGTTTTTTGACAAATTACTCTAAGTGTAGCATAATTGGTTGAACTAAGTGAATGGGGAGCATCATGAGTGTGATGTATAAGCGACTAAATGGTTGCCTCGAAGGAATATGCAATTGGTAGAGATAAGAAGCCAAAGCAACGAAATGTGCTCGTAAGGGTTCACGTAACAGCTTGTAACATAATGAGGCTGAATTTACAGCCGCTCAAGAAACTATTCCATGTCAGAATCTTTGCTTGAATTGTCTTTGTCACAGTGGTAAAGAAAATACATAGTTGCTATGACTGAAAGACGAGAAATTATCGGTATGCCATGAAGAAGTGACGGAAAAGTTCTCACTTATGGGATTTCAAAGGATACGTTGCAAATTTTCGACGGTAAAATGAAGCCGTGTAGATAGAAAGAAGTAAAAATGAGGCATTTGAGGAAGCTTATGACACTCAGTAACCTACCATGATGTCGTTCACGAAATTCGATTCGAGGTTTCACGTTTACATGACACCCAGAAGTTTCTTGATGTCAATGGAACCGAGGGTCGACAGAAGAGTCACTGTAAAGGAAATACGACTCCAGAGTTAACGAGAAAGTGTTTTCAGGTTGGGTGAAGCGACTTTTTACTGCCGAGGCTTCACAGAACTTGAGCAAAGACTGATTGCACAGACCTGATGCAAGTGATGGATTGCGCTTGTCTTCACTGAACTTGCGGTCGTCCAACACCGTCTGGATGGAGATACCTTGTGAGATACGGTCTTTTTGATCTCTCCCTAGGTTGCCAGGGTTACACAGAACACACGGGGTCTTTCTAAAATTATGAACGCTTGGGACACATCCTCCCAAGGCTAAATAAGACGTTTGGAGAATTTCATATTTTTGCTCGTGATGACGTGCTAACCCTCAATACGAAGCTTTCCTGAAACTACCGGAAAAGCGAAAAAGGTAAACTAAAGAACGATCATTTGACTCCTTGAAGCCTCGAAGTGAATCTAATGGGAAAATGAAAAGATCCTCCTGCTGCTATTCGCTACAGTAGATAGAAATATTGTGAGCTCTTTGGAAAAGAAAAATGTGCGTCAAATACGAATTGATTCGGTAGAGTTCGTTGATCTTAACTAAAAGCGATTACATGTTAATTTGCAAATGGAATGTGCTCTTCTATTAAAAGGAAATAACATCAGAACTGCCAGCTTGTAAACACAGCTCTATTGAGCTCGACAACTGCTTAAATTATTATATTGGTGCGCAAATATTGGCTTTGACCAATCAAATTTATTGCGAAAATTTCTGTCAGAAGTGAGTAAAAATGATACAAATACCTACGATGAGATTCAATTTGCCGTGTTTTTAGCTCATCGCATGAAGGTAGATATTTTGCAGACCGTGTCGATAGAAGTTGTAAAGTTTAGAGAATGCTTGAACGGAAAAACACATTCATAAGCTTCTGACTTCGGAGTCATTGAATGTTTTGTAAACGCCATGTGAGGTCCTACCGACACTCCCCATTAATGGTTGAAAAAATAAATTCGCGTACAATTTACACACAGCCATGCATGTCCTATACATAAAAAAAACACGCTATGGGGAAATTCTATGCATCAAACATGAAGCATGCATTGCTAGAGGGTCTGCATGCAAATTTTTGGCCCCAAGCGAAGGATATGCATGGGAAAAATTCTACGCAAACTGCTCGAGGCCTGCTTGGGACAAATTCTCTACATCAAGTGTAGGGTATGCAAAAGCAAATTCCGTTACCCTAGCTAAAGTCCAACCTACTCCGCAGCAGCCTCTACACACACACACGTAAGGCGTTAGGACAGCCTGATAAGCAGCCTCGTTATCAAACGCTGCATCTTCTTCCACCGCCTCTCGCCTGGAAGATACAGTCCAACACGCCAAAGATCAGGACTTGTTTTCGAAACTTGCAATTAAAGAGAAACTTTGAGCTTTCAAGAAGAGTGAAAAGAGGACTTGCTTGGTCAATTTGCTGAACCTCGCCCTGCTTTTTCGCTGGAGTTGGATCATTAAGAAAACTTTGTAGGAAACGCAAGCAAATTTTTAGCGACCGCTGATGGTCTGATCACATTTCTGAATCGAGGCAACATTAAGAGCGACCTACAAGTTTATTTTAGTGAGTTTGTTGATTATCTTCATTTTCAACCCAGAGTTCTTTGTCTGCTATAAATTAAAATCTTAATATAATGTTTTCGTTTGCCCAGTATTCAAATTTTTTCTCTTCGTTCTTTTCATTCTAAGTTATTAATGTTATTATAAATATTCAAGTTATTAATGTTTCTATCTGTTCTGCAGCACAGGCGAAAACACGAAAGATCTGCGCATCTATCAGAGATGCACAGATGCACGATCATTTCAACACGTTCTACAGAATATTCTAGATTAACCAAAATGTTTTGGTACCTTTTTTATCGCCATAGACGAAGCATTCAAGAAATCAATTTCCAACGAGCACCATAAAATTTGTTTATCTTGTCTATAATCAAGCCTCAATTATCTTCCAGCATCAAAGTCTACGGAAATCCACTCCATCGAACAGCATGTCAGCTACCGTCGCTGCAGTGCGGTGATAAAAATGTGAAAATATTAAGCTCTTCACGAAGCGTAAGTTTGAGGCGCATCGACAGAAATGAAGATGAGCTTATCGACGATGGGCAGCCTGGAAAAATTAACCCAGCAATGCCGTGTGATCATAAAGGTGGAAAATTGATCAAACAACCCATGCGTAGAACGGAGAACTTTGATCATCAAATTGCAGAGCAAATGCTAATCGAATGATGCCATTTACCTAAAAACTGAAGAAGCCTGCGTCATTAAATTCAAGCAAGAATTTGACTCGACGTTAGGAGCTTCTTTGTCAAGGGCAAGACAATTTTTTGAAATTCCTGAGTGGTAAGTCAACATGTATGAGCGATAGAAACTTTTCACTGTATTGAATTTCTTTCATAAATTCTTCCCCTTTTAGATGGCTCAGAAAGATACTATAACCTTTTTTAACAAATGTTGGGCGGAGTACAAAACAGAGATGAGGTCGGTTAGAATGCGAAACACGTTTCAGCAATAATAACGCTTCCAGCATTTCGCTTCGATTTGAAATTAATATCAAATACGGCGCTGCTAGAGAATTCTCTGAGCAATGTTGTGCTTTTATTTCTCAATACGCAAACAATATAACCTTATTATTTGCGTATTACGTATAACCTTATTACTTCGAATTCAGAAGTTTTCGTTGAATTCCAATTCTGTTTTGAACATTTTTGATTGGTGTTATGTTTTTTGTTCGTTTCTATTGTAGAATTCAGTTAATCATGTTTTTTAAGTAGAGACATTTTAATCGTTCGCCTCCACATCAGCCTCGTACAATTTGATTTACTTTGAATAGTAAACAAAATTAACTACCCTGAAACTCTTGAATCTTTTGAGAAAATAGTTTTCTTTTCAGAGCTTTATTCCTAGTCTCATGAGGAGGCAACCATTTTCACTCATTCAATTGGCGTTTCCGTATTCGCTTTTCTTAAAGCCGTCTTTCTCATGAGAACGTCATCATGTCTTTGAAAGATGATCTTTGTTTTCTCGACAGACAAATACTCCGTAAATTTGATGGCCAATAATGACATGCAGTAGCACGGATACGGTAGCATGCCTCATCCATGTATCGCCACCCACTCCGCCATGAACACCTCGATGTTCTTCAACCATATCTCTCCTCAATAATTAAGCTGTGTTTATTGTGCATCCCGTTGGTGCTGTTTATTCGCTTTCTGAGCTGGCTATCTTTCGAAAAGCTTCGGGTGCATGAACGCAGACGATGAAGCATTTGCTAAGTATAAGCTGGATATTTTACTTTGTATGTTTGCGTAGGTATCGTCTCGTATCGTTTGCGTAGGTATGTAGCTGTTTAGTATGTTTACAAGGCTCATAACCTGAAACTCCGTTAAGTTCAATTCATGATGTCGCGTAAGTAGAAGCCAGTTGAATATCAAAGTTACGAAATCGTGATTATTTGACGTGCTCCAGCTCTGCGTTGTGAATCATCGTTGCGGGATTGCATCGTCACCGCGATACTCATTGGCAGACACAGGCGACAAGCAAAAAATTTCTCTCCTGTCATTGTATGCCTTTGGGTACGTGTAACATTTCATGAGCGGGGTAATGGTGAAAAGTAAGTGTAAGTATTACTGCACACACTGAGTAAAATTTAGAGCTCTCTGCATTCAGTGAATCGTTTGCTTTCATGGCTTCGTATGTCGCCCGCCTTCACGCTCGTAAATCTATAACAGACATCACGCAGAATATCCCAACATGTTCAGCTTTCAGTCAGTATCCCTACAGAGTGCAGTGCAAGCAGTAATGACGCTCATGAAATGCGGAAATGTTGGCAATTAAGTTTGCAACAGCGGCGCCAATGAACCTAATGATATTGCAGTGAATTTATGCTGCTCTAATTAACTTGGGGGCGGAATGAGACCGCACTGAGGCTGGCGCTTCCAGCCGCCGATAGTGTCTTCGGAGAGGCTTTGAAGAACTGCTTCTGAATTTTGGCCTGACTTCACTGTGTTCTGGACTGGGGCGGGAGTGTTGGGAGGAATGGCGAGGTGCTGAGGTGTGGTGAGGAGTTACTGAGGTGTGGAGAGGAGGTGCTTAAAGGTGATGAGGAGATGCTGAAGTGTGATGAGGAAGTGCTGAAGAGGTGAGGAGGTGCTTAAAGGTGATGATGAGGTTCTGATGTATGATGCACAGGTATGGAAGTGTGATGAGAAGGTGCTTAAGAGTGATGAGGAGGCGCTGATGTATGATCAAGAGGTTTAAAAGTGTGGTGAGAAAGCGCTAATGGGTGTTGAGGAGGTGCTGAAGAGTAATGAGTGGGCTTCTTCGTCGAGCAGAATATGATTCAGGGGGCGGTATTAAAGGCTTTAAATTATTAAAGTATTTCGAATTCAGCAAACGGCGAATGTAGTCCGGGTGGCAGTCACGACTCCCTTTATATCCGACTGCCTGACTAGACTTAATAAACTCACAAGCTCGGCGGCAGCGAGTATTATTCTCGCAGAGCGTATCTTGGCTACGCAGCGTGGCTCTAGTACTCGAGTGTTGTTTCAGCATCTGAAACTTCATGCGTAAATTTTGCGAGGAATCCAACCTACAGGGAAATGTGATTGAGAAGTCGTAAATTTAGCTATGATAATTGAATTAAGGCCTGCATTGAGGTAAAGTGGAGGAGGCGCCGGATTTGGTGCTAATTTCCGCGATATTTCTAGAAGGGAAATGTGGCCTAACTTGTGAGGGAAGGGGACTGATCAGTATCACTAGACTAATGACAACCCGTCGTGTAAAGAAGAATATTCCGGATTAGAAAAAATATTATCTATCTCAACATATAATTCTGTGCAGTTTGTAGCTTCTTGGCATCTTTGCTCGCTTGGCCCCTTTACCCCGACTCCTATCCTGTAGACTGTATAGATCCCAGAACACCAAATTGTGGCTGCAAATTTTCCCTTCTGTGCATCATAATTTTTCAATTGATTGAAATTTATTCCGACACTATCCTAATGCAGAAATAGAGGGATTGAAAGACGGAGTAAGATCAATGGAAACAATTTAGACAAGATCTACCAGTTCTGCTAATTATGTTCAGTGAGTATAGGAAAAAAAATTATACCGAGGTTAATTGAACGTGGATGAAACCGATTAAAATATCTATATTTAAATACATAAAAATCGCCTTCTAAGTGTAATAAATATTTTATATGCATATACTGTGGGTCTCACAAGGAAACACTGCAGTCATTTTTGAAGTTGGGAGTACACTTATTCTCTGCAAATTTGAGTTACAGCATCTGGTTAACAAACGAGGCCAAATTGTTGGTTACAATGAAATTGTAATCTTTTGAAGGAACCATTGGACTGAATTTTAAAATACACAGCATAATGAGCTTAATTTCTCATTACTGCGGTTTTTTAAATTTAATGTGGTCTGAAAGTAAAAAAATTGCTTTGTATTAGGTTAAAAATCTATGATGTGGTGTTAAAATAGCATTTAATTGCTAGATAATGAGGAACACGATATTTGGAAAATTCCAGTCAAGTGTGCAATTCTCACCAAACGAAGCAGAAGATGTGAATGAAGTAACCAACGTTAATGGGAATTCTCATTAATCAGGCCAGCATGAGAGCGTTTTTGTCAGAATTTTGAGTATCCAAGAAAAAATTTTGCCGAATTAAGCTCTTGAATCAGCCCTTCTTAAACCTGAATTAATCTGTTAGCCTTGGTGTTAGTTTGTCAAGAAAAAACAGTCAGTAGGCATTTGTGAATCAGGGATAATTAGAGCGAGCTTGTTCTCAAAATTCTCAATTAATTCAAAACTAACATAAACAAACAAACCTTTCAACGCCCGTCCTCGAGAGAATTTACCTTTGTAAAAAAGAAGATAAAGAACAAGTGTAATTTAAAAAAATATAGTTTATGAGCTTCAAAGTGCGATGATGAAAAATGTATAACATTATTTAGGGATAGCGTTGGCTTATTGCAAATAGTTATTCAATTGCATATTTGCTCCAGGAATGCTATTTTTTAGGGTTCTTTGATTTGAACCTAAAATTTGTTTCCCCATGTTGCTTGCATTCGTACTTTTATGTGAAATTAGTGTACAAATATACATTTTCGTCGACAAATATGTGGGAAAATTCATCTCATTAACCAAGGGAAATGTTTTTTAAAATAAAAATTGAATTGTTACCGTATATAGGAATTAACTTTTCAGAAGGATATTATGTTTGAAGAGCTCAATTTGCGTCATGAAATGCTCTCCTGTAGCTCACAAACGCTACCCTGAAGTAATCCATTTTTGGATGCTATTTTTGAAAACTTTTTCGGTCTTGGTCTGCGAGGTGCGCAAGAATTGAAGTCCTTATGATTTTCTTTGAAAACTTTCTTCCGAGGAATAAGTTGAGACTCAAGGAAGTCCATTGTCGAGTTCTTGGCAAAAGTATTTGCACGAAGAGCTTTCAGAAATAATGAGACGGTTGGACTGGTCTTTTCAAGGACAATACGACATGAAAGAGAAGCTTCAAAGAGGCGCCCCTTTGCAAGCATCGAACAGGACTACTCTCGAGTATCATCAGATAAAAATATTCAAACTAAACGGATCACTAATTCTCACGGGCCTTAATTTGTGCTCCGTACGTATGTATCCAACAAAACTATCTTCTAACTAACACCGGATTTTAATACCGTTCTTTAAACGAGTAATAATTCACACAAGTTTTCATTTGTGGTGCATGAGCAAGCATCCAACAGATCTACTTTCTGATGAACATCGGCTTTAAATATGCCAATTAAAAAGACCACTAATCCACACAACGCTTCATTTGAGTTCTGTGGGCACGCATCTAACATAACTACTCTCTGATTAGCATCAGATAAAGACATCCAAATTTGAAAGAGCAATAATTCACACTGGGCTCCATCTTACGCTTCCACGGGGCAGCCACCCACCGTCATTGTGTGGCTTTTTAATGAAAAGTTGGGACTGAAATTTCACTCTCTTATGTTGGTCACATTTCCTCAAGATGATAACAAGTAACGTCGAAAAGATGACGCTGTGACACCTTTACTACTCGCGTCTCGAAGCAGCTTCCGCTTTTATGATGAGCTCTAACAAACATTGTCTATTCATACCTTCTAATGTATATAAAATTAAGTTAATTTCAAACTTTTTGATGGGAAGTTTGTACATTGTTTACCAGGTGCTGCTGTCTGTCCTAGTTAAAATACGTACCATCATCGCTGGGGGATGCAGGCAATAACTGTAGAAATACGCGCCCTCATCGCTGGGGTGCGTTTTTCTAGCGCGTATTTCAATGTATGTAAATCCCGTTTAGCATAGTATCCTACTCAGAATACTAATTTGACTCCCGAGTTGATGTCATAAGAAGTGAAACAAGATTAAAACAGATGCTTTGGAGTTATCACTATGGCCTAATACTCAACGTTAATAAATCCGTTAGGAAATACTTATTTTTGTGAGTTTTATACCTTTAATTCAACAGTTGCAAACTCTACATAAATTGCAATTTTCATTAATGGATTTTTCAGTATTCATCAAACTGCTTTCTTCACGTAGTGACAGAAAGAGTTCAAATATGTACTGTATGTTCTGCACCGTACCGTGCAATACACAAAGATTTGCTTATTACACGGCAAATGAAATTATAACTCCAGTTCAGAGTAAAAGTGGATATTTCAAGTGAGGTTTTGCAGTGGTTTTGCTGCTAAAAATACTCAAAGCATTGCGCTCAATGCAGAAATATGTTGGAAAAGAATCGTGTGATGGAATTAGCGCGAGACCACTAGTGAGTTTCAAACGATTTGCGCATGTGGAACTGAGATGTGTCTCAATGACGCATTTTGCTCCACAGAAACACTGTAAAAATACTTTCTGGTAAAATACGAGACAAAATTAATTTGTGTCGCTCTTTCACTCAGCTTCCTCTCAGGAAATGTTGAAGATTTTACTTTTTCGTTTAAGAAGAATCAAATTCATACACAGTTACTTAGTTTAAATTTCCACTTGGCAAAAACATAAAAAGAACCGATCTATCATAGCATTGCTCCAAATAATAACGCGATAACCACGGTTGATTACATCTTCTGGAAATAATTTCATCAGCAATTTTCTTACTTCAGCAAAAGTAGGCTTATCAACGATACGAAGCGAATACTGAAATGCAAATAAATTATGGCACTGAGGCAGTTAATGTTTTCTACCGCATGCTTTACATTTTAAACAAGTTTTAAACAATTTCAAACAATTTAAACAAACAATTAAAGTTTGTTAATTTTAGTTTGTTTAAACAAAAAAAGTAGGAAAACAAGCATTATCACTTCATTGACCTTCATACTTTTGTAATCAATATAATTGATTTGTTGTAAATGAGAAACTTTTCAATGATGAATACTCTCTGCGTCGAGACGGTTGTCTTTCATTTAAATGGTCTACAAAATGATTTAAAGTTCATTTGAAAGATCTACTGAAACGCTCAGGATAGATCAAAACTCATTACTTTCTATTCATTGTCGAAAGCCATAGCTTGTAAAGCCTAGTTGCATATCAATCCAGTTAAGAATCGTCCTAGCATTTCTATAGAGTAGCGTATAGTGAGATCCCACAGCGCATTTCAGAGCAGCAACGTTCGCGTGAAGGCAGATCGCCGAAAGATCTCAAATGACTGCCGAGGTCACCACTTGACAGTGTCGTAACAAGCAGACTGTTAGAGCTACAGGCAGATAATGCTGTTAAGTGGACACTGTGTATAGTCTCAGCGACGGTAGAGGAAACAAGGTAGAGTAATTTCTGTGGGGGAAAATACATCTCTTCTTGTTCGCATTGAAAATAGAACGGCTCTATTTCAAACAAACGTTATAACGTCACCATAGCGACATGTTAGGCCAATAGTGGTACCAGATTTGGCACTAGCAGTGTTGTCAGATGCAATATGAGCGACCGCTGCTAGTGGTTCTTTGCCATGACGTCAGCATTGCCCCACGGTCGACGAAGAAAAAGACTGGTTTGACCCTACCTTGTTTCTTCCACCGTGGACACGGCGCAGCGTTGTCACTGCCACCCTCGTAAATGATGTGCTGATCGACGCAGCGTACCGCAACCACGGCGGCTATTTGCTATTATTGAGCCCAACAGGCATTCCTGAGCCTTTTGATGTTACGAGTGCACACGACCCGTTAAAAATGTACATTAATGTTTGAAAAATTACGTGGCGCACGTTCTTATTTCCTAACAATTCACGTGATATTCGTTCCGACTCCGAATCTGATGGATTAACACAACGAAAATTGTGGAGTTGATGAAGCTTGTATCACAGATACGCTCATCACACACTTTCTGCTGGTGGGAGTGGCTGACAGACGCGGCTCCTATTGTGGTATAGATTACCATTAGTATTATTTTCCGTGCTTCAACTAATCTTTTAGAAAGACACCAGATCTTTTTCTTTCTTACTCGTGCTCATTGAGTGTTTCATTCTTTTCTGTATCTATTTGCTGTTTGGAAATGCCGCTACAACTAATTTCTGTCACTTATGACTCACGTAATACACCAATTAAACTTTATTTACGCCGACTCCTCTACACAACATGTTCCAATTTTTTTCCTAAATTATAGCCTCGTTCTTGCATTGAAGGCCTTGAAAAACAGGAGAAACCGATGCATTTTGCAGATGAATTACTTGAGGTGAGATTTCCGCGGAATTTTCAAGAGCCTGCTTGCAACTGATTTATAGGTAATAACGACCGAACTTCTCACTCGGAAGGAGCCTCTTCGGGCCTCTTGCTTCTTAATTGACTCGCCGCAGAAACGCTCTCCGTCCGACTGACCAAAAACGAATCAGTGGAAGCTTTCCCAGGTAAAGCTGAAAATTACCACAGCGAGGGTTGGGAAAAAGTAGGGAAAACTCGATGAAGTGATGGATGATCGGCAAAATAAATTAGGTGCCAAGCTAATTGGTTCTTGAACTTGAATGTCTCGAGCTCCGCTTTTAGTAAGATGAAATGATAAAACGTATTTCAAAGTGTGCCAAAAAATCAGCGTTCAGGGCGGTGAGCAGGTATGAGTCAGTTGAGGAATTGTAAGACTATGTTTTGATTTAAGAGATAGAAACTATAAATAGCTAGTAGGAAGTTTACACCATACTTATTTTGCACACTGCCAGCCATTTCTTTTTTCAACTACCGTATTCTCTACTTGCATCACATTTTTCCATTCTCTTAACCGGCATACAATTTTTTAATGCATCCAAGCCATTTAGACTTCAGTGCAGCATTCTCCAGGTGGCTCTTACAGTGACCGAGATGCTGAAGCTGGGCAAAACATACATTTGTCTTGCTGCTTGGCATTCAGGTCTCAATATTTCTCGATCTGAACAATGGCAGCGGCCGCGCAATAAGTACAGGAGAGAAATTCTCCAATCGGCAAGCAAAGTTCTGGTGTGGCTGCATTGAAGCATAGGGGGGCGTTGCTTACACCCCGACACAACTTCTGCCCCTTCCGAGTCGATAACACACAATCTGCGCGTGGGGAGTGGAACCAGGGAACGCATATTCAGTCTCACAAGTGTGTCTGTCTTTACTGACGGCAAATTTTGAAATGCATGTTCAAAGATAGCTGTAATATATAATTTTTTTTCCTGTTGAATTTGTACCTAGTGGTCTTAGTGATCACTCTTTGTGTGTTCAGTCCTGGTGTCACAGTTCCCATTCTGATGTCGAGGACTTCCTGATGTCAGTGTATGTGTAAAACGAGGGCTGTGATAACTGTGAAAAAATCAGCCGGTATGGTTAATCACGCCTTCTCTTCGACAGTGAAAAGATAAAAAAAACATTCGCTAAAAGGCGAAATGTTTTCCTCACATTGTTTATCTTTTTACCACAACGTCTTTTGAGATCTGGGATGAATTTCCCTTGTTACACATGGTTGGTGAACATTCCATTCGATGAACTTTGCCCTTTGCCTAACACTTAATAGGGAATGAATGAAACGATTTTTCAGCTTTTAAATGAAAATTTGATTGCGAAATTTCAAACTTTAAATATTTGGGGCAACTACCTGATCTAGAGTAATTGCATAATTCTGTTATTAGATCATAGAGTATATGATCATTTACAAGATCATAGTCTTATAAACATGAGCTCTGGAGTCAGTTAGGCATTTGCCTAACCGTTTTTCCGAACGCTATCGGATGCAGCTCAAAGCCGAGCTTATTTCGTATTGGAAATCTTGATAAATGAAGCTGGCGAAGTTGATCGAAGTTTTGATAGGACGTGAACGAAAGGTAAAATTTCTGTATTGGTACCCTAGAATAGAGAAATTTGACGGGTTAATTCATAGCCATTATCGTTGTTATTCCTATTGTGGCTATTTTATCGACGATAGGAAAGGACAGCAGGAGAGCGATATGATTCATCACATCTTGCGTCTATTATGAATATTTCCGTGCTATCGTATTACAAGTATTACGACTGGCCTGCGTTTTCACTTCGACTCTCCAAAAAGAATAGCGTCGATCGTTCTTGAAGATGAAATTCATTGCAACTTTTCTACGATTTCATCTCCGCTTATACGCTCAAATTAGGATATTGTGAAAGCCTTCCCTCAGAATAAAGCTTCCTCATATAACGGCAGCGTCTAAGACACAAACGCGCTACGACAGCGCATTCCTTTTCACCAAGCATTCGAATCTTCAGCAACCGCCTTTCAAGACATCTTCAAATCTTCATTACTTCTATTTATAATGCTAGGATTTGATATTTCAAGGAGGATATTTTAATAGGAAATCACTCATAGGTTATTGATTCATTTAGTCATGTTTCCATGGGCGTTAGGGTAATTCTGATATTTTCCTCAATTTTGAATGCGCAAGTATGTTCGATGCAAGCGGTTGCCTTCAAACCTTCTGGCTTTGCTAGCAAAGTTCAACAAACCAACGGAAAAACGCTCGAATAGAACACCATCACTGAAATCTACTTGAGCAGCTGCCTCGATCTTTCAAACGCTGTCTCGACTCGCTCGAACAGCGATTTCCTTCTCTGATACGCTTATCGACCAGATAATAAAAAAAGAAATAGGTCCAATATGTATTGCGACTCTTCATATGTATCTCTACCCCCTACATTTGTAATTTTTGATCTTTAATGCCAAATTTCGTAAAAGTTCTGATGGTAATTTTACAGAGCTACTCATTTATGTTTGCTCTATTCTTTTATAACCAGTACCATATCAAGGAGAGTAGTGTGACGTCATTGCTATGTTGCCAGGTCTAGATCGGGCCCGGAGAAGAAGGAGGCGTTGGTATCGCGGTCGATCGCGCTGCGCAATTACTGGATCGTTTTACTTTAGTAAGGTTCGCCTCAAAACGTTGTGTTAGGTGGCGGTTCCGAGCAAAAGGTTGGGCAGGCTTTCGTTTTGCGTAAAGTAGAATTATTTTTGTGTTGCAAAGTATAGTTTTTTTGATTCATTGCAGCCTATTTTTTCAGCACCTATTACTTTTTGCCCCAACTTTTATCGTGTTTTATAGACGTTCTCAATTTACGGTTTCTACGGTTTCCTTGTACATGGATTCTGCGTTCCCTTATATCCTTATTGAATAGCACCTTGATTCTTTGTCTCATTGCAACACCTTTATTGTGGTTAGGGAGGCTTAAACTAACTTACAATCATATCTAATTTAACTTATATTGGTTTGTTAAGAATGACATGTCTGAATTTGCTCTTTTCCTTATGAACATAATCTTACGCTTCTTTCCTAACCTTCTGATCAGTTAGTATTGTGTGATAGAATTGAATGATAGTTCGTATGAAATCTTAGTTAAAACCATTTGCTGCAATCATCAGTTATAAATTGTCAAAAAAATTTTTGTATTATTTTCATTTTCACAAAAGTTCTTTATTGGCCAGTCATGTGAGTAAGAGCTTTCCATTCAAGAAATGGGTATCAGGACATTTGAAGTGTAAATTCATGGGATAAATGCATTCATGTACGATTTTAATGAGGCGAGGGCGGTGATGTTAAAAAAATTTTTGATAACACTCCCTTGAAATAATTTTCTATATTATTAATACGCCGGCGTTCGATGAACATAGCGTTGGGGCGCTATTATCCTCTATTCTTGAGAGCCTTCATCGTTGATGCTGCGTCTTCAGAAGTTTGTTCGAGTTAGCGAGTCTTTTGTCTTTGATATTTTTAATGAAGGAAGTCATCGGCTGCCAGTACAGTAAGCCGTGAGGCTGTTTATGCGCAGGCCGTAAAAGAAGCTCCAAAATTAATGAGCTTTCGAGACGCTCAAGTCTATGTTGCGAAGTAGCAGCGCCAGGGTTTCTCGAGTCTATTGAGCGGCTAATAAAGAGAGAGCGTTTTATTGTCCTTGACTAGTTTGTTCATTTTAATGGTGTTCAACGCTTTGCTTTAGGAATTGTGTGTGTCCACAAACAAAGTGGCAGCATTTATGCACATCATTTGAGCCTTCTTAGCAGTAAGGTATTCCATGCTCAAAATTTGTCTTTTGAGCCGAAAATTCATATCTTGCTAAATTTGCATTTTTTCTGCTGGCTTTGAACTTTGTTTCGCTTGTACACAGTCACAAAGCGAGGAAGAATGAGGATCGATTATCAGGGAAGTAAGTGCATTTCCACACGGATATTTTCTCTATCGTCATTTCTCTTTTGAGGAAGAACTTCCCTTGTTTTCCATTCTCCGGAGTGTGAGTGGAGTCCAAACGCTGGAATTAAGTTCATTGCAAATTCCGAGGCCAACAGCTTGCAAGTTACTTAAATTTGATGGTACTTTATGAGATCATTAGTGAGTATTTTTCGTACACAGCGCTTTGAAACAATGGAGAGAAGAGAATCAATACTTTACTATTGTTGACAGTGATCGTAAATAACTTATTCATCTGGGACTTATTATTTATGTTCAAAAAGAACAGTTTCATAGTCCTGTACAAAAGAAGTAGCAGCATCAGCTGGGACGACAATATTTATCTCTGTGTCAGGGGTTGTCGAGCGACTTCCTACGTAGACTTTACAAAGATGGAGAAAACTAAGATGGCTTTTGTTTGAGAGTTCAATGAAATCCTTCGACGATAATCGTGTTAAAAAATTAAGCGTTTGAAAAGAAAGGCAGAAATGTCCCACCTGCAGTCAACAGCCTTTACAATGATGCTCTTGAGGAAATGAAATGTTCCGAAAACGTTAGCGAATGACGCAGCGTGTTGTGCTGACATTTCCATGTTACCTCTCATGTGCTCGATTTGACCACAAGGGGAAAGCTCGTATGAAAAATTGAGTGATGAGGTCGCTGTTCTATGTGTCCCATTTACTTGTAGAGAAGGCATGAAATTCTAAGTATTTATTTTATTTGTTTTCTAACATGACCATGATATTATCACTATCTATTGATTTTACTTTCTAATACGGGCTTCAGATTCTAAGAATTTATTCTATTTATTTCCAAATAACGGAATTAGATTGCAATTATCAAACTTATTCATCTTCAACACGTGTGTAAGGTTCAAATAATATAATTTACCCATTCTCTAATACTGGTATAAGACCAGGTTCTTAGCCTGACAAGAGTGCCATAGCGAATCGTAACAACATCGAGAAAGAAATCTGGAATTCAACTTGCGAATTAACGATGTGTTCAGTCGCTGGCACAAATAGATCCCTTTAGGTAAGGTGCTCCAAAAGCTGACGACATAACTCCAATAACCCTTCAGTGATAAACACTGCTCGCACGGACGCTAGATTCTTAATACTTAGACCGCAACGAGCGCCACCGGTGGCCACAGAGGGGATTTTCATAGTGCTGCTGGCCGACCCGCAGTCACAAACTCAATATTCATAAATACTAAATTGAAGATAAATGAAAGTAAGATCCTGTTAATCCAGGTAATGTATGCAATTTTTAAAAATTGCTAACAAAAATTTACTTTAAATTTAAGTAGAATATTGAACTTCAGTTTGATGTGTGTGCGATGTGTGTGTGGAGGGTGTGGTATGTATGTATGTGTGTGTGTGTGTGAGTGTGTGTGTGGTGTTTTCAGGGTTCCAAGAAGCCTATACGATCAAATTTTTTAAGCAAGCTTCCTAAAAATAAACTGTTCAATGAGCTATTGTGAGAAAATACGCCAGGTTTTAATAATTTGGCGCTACCTTTGGACGATACAACATCGGATAACTTGTGATGTAAGTCGAAGAGCTCAGAGCCACAGTTGCAGGCCCGCTTGTTGTACTTTTCAAGCAAGTACGGAAGATCTTAGTTCCTCGTAAGAGTTTGACTGCGTGCACCTCAGAATATGACCTAGGCAGCGGAATAACCTCAGTAAAGTAAATAGCTATTGAAAGTTTTGAACTCATTGTGTCAGTTTAATGTAATTTGACTTGTAAATAGACACATTGATTGTGGGACAAATTGTTATAAAAATATATGTAGGTTTAAGTTACGTTTGTGTTAGCTCTACGGGATTAAAAATAGCCTACGCATTATTCCAAAAGTAGATAACATCGTGCGGAACATGTAACTTGTAAAACTTTTGTTACCTTAGCGAATTTTGACGAACTTTATTTTTTGTAGGGTACTCCAACATGTAATATGTTAAAACTACAAACGTTTCTTGGAAGAATTAATTTTGTTCCTTTGTTAAATGACCAGAAACGTTGCTCACAAGACTCTGAATACCAGGGTCTCGGATCAATTCTATAATAAATATAAAGTTGGTTCAGCTGCTAGCAAGCATTACCAGGCACTACGGGGAAGACCTTCAGTTTAAACATGTACAGTGAGTACAAGTTTTCAATGAGACATTAAAGAGAAAAACTCTTAGGACTATTCACGAGTTCGCAATAGTTAAAGACGATGTATAGCAGCATGAAGAGAACGCTCTGCAATGACGTAGGAGGAGGAGAGCTTCAGTATGTCGTCAATGCGGCGCTGACTTGCGTCAATTGTGGTGAACTGCGTGGTGGCGTCCTCTCATGTGGGGGCAGTGGTGGCAGCAAAGGCAGCGAAGGCAGTAGAGGCAGTAGAGGCAGTAGAGGCAGTAGGAGCAGCAAAGGCAGTAGAGGCAATAGGGACAGCAAAGGCAATTGAGGCGGTAGAGGCAGAGTAGAGGCAGTACAGCCAGTACAGGCAGCAGAGTGATGGCCCAGGATCCCTGCAGCACAGCGCGCACCGGACAGTCCACATCCAATTACCGATCTACAGTGTTGTAGTAATATTCCAAGGAGAAGAAGGTATTGCATTAAAAAATATAAAACCTAAATAAAATTTGGAAATGTAGTACCATAACTATATTTAGAAATATAATACCTAAATAATATTTTCGAACATAAGACCCTAATTGTATTTAAAAATATAATCCCTTAATTATATTTCGAAATATTATACCTTCTTTTAGTTTAGATGCTGACAGTATTTTTTAAGATATCTTTATGCATGAGTGTCTTAGTATTCTAAGCTTCCTACTTTGGGAGGTATCACTTTAATGAGAATAATTCTTTTAGATAGGGTGAGAGTAGTGTGACTCTGTAAGTTGTAATTCTCAACATTTTTTGTTCATGAAGCATTCTCTTTCGCCATCTGATGAGCTTGCAAGTCATCGCTTTCATGCACTCAATAAAATATGCTTTTTCATTCTCTAGGATATTTCTTTCTTCGCTCTACTTAGTAATGAAACTTTGTCTCTTACCGAATAGTTTGATGGGAAGGATAGACAATAGTACACATATTCTGGATTGACATTTGTTCAATTTTTGTTATACGTACAATTTACTTGATGATTTTTCTGAGCACTTCATTTGAGTTTGAAAAGTGTTCAAATAATAGGCCATCAGAAATGCGCTCAATTAGACCCAACTGTAGGAATGGAATTTTCTGGGCCTATTTATAAAACTCTAGAACTTAAACATTCTTCCAAAATACGATTTCAGATAAAACAAAAGAGATCCCGAATTAGATTGAAATTTGAAAATTGAATCGGGGAACTATCAGTTGAGATGCAACTCAGTCAATCATCCCTGAGGACATTTTCCAGTCCTGCGTTTGACCCTCCGCTCTGATGCTCCACTTGCACACACAAGGATGCTCCCCATAGAACTGCGGACGACGGAAGGACTTGGACAAAAACCCATTACTGAAGTGTACCGTCATAATTCAGACACTGTAAGAGCCTCCTGCCGTATTCATGCTCCAACTTTCCTTACGAATGACAGCACCCTGTCCTATTTCTCAAGTCAACTTCCAGAACAGCGTTGCTTCTCTGCCAGACATTCCCTTCAAGCAAACAAAGGTGGGTCGACCCTCAAGTTTACCGATAGAGCTCGAAATATTCTGTCATTATTGCACTAATAAGGCGACGCAAGACGAGCTATATTTTTTAAACAAACGTGTTGGACTTAGGAATTTGATGGTAGTGATCCACGAGACGTTTGTTTCGCAGGTTTTGGTGAAGACTTTCATGAAAAACGCGGGGTAGAATTGGGTTATTCCGGCTATTTGTGCACGTGTCACTCTTTAGATGACGTGTATGCCGTGGATAACTTTCAACTCGTGTGTTTTCCCTCAAATTGAAAGGAAGAATGTAGCGTGGAATATTTTAAGTATGAATACACTTTCGATCTCCCAGATGTTTTTTATATCTCTTTTTGCAGAAATAAGTAGCTTGCAGTTTTTGTAGTTAGTTTTTTTTTTAGTTTGCTGTTTTCAATGACATTAGTCTTTTCATTTTAAACTTCGAACGTTTAGTTTGAGCCAAGTTTTGTTGTATCAAATCTTCAGTTTCATGCGCCAAAAAAAATTATTTTCGCTCAGTGTTTTGCAGCCTCATAAAATGAATTGTACTTACATTGATGAATTCCTAAAATGTATGAGATGCCTACTTGCCGCAATATTTTAAAAAAATTAAAAAATCATTTCACAAGGAAAATTCATGCGCCTAGGGTTTTTCCACTTTGAAATTTGAAATTATATTGAAGGAGATTCACTGAGAGGAAATGAACACTCCCAGTTGAAAATGCATATGATTGTCGCACTCGCTACCCTGTCTAACTTTTTCGCCGACTGCATGCATGTTTTTAGCCGCTTTAGCGATTTGAGGGATTAAATTGCTTAGGCGACGAAAAATATGCATGCAGGTGGCGAAAAAGTTCGACTGGGTATTGACGTATATTTAATTTCGGTCACAAATGATGAAAGGGATCAAATTTCTGGAACGTCGACCTTTGCGAATACAGTGTAACATTTTCTACTTTACGAGAAGAATGAATGGATTTCTATCGGCGTCCACTGAGGCGACCTTAATGAGACACATCAAAAACCTGCGTCCACCGTAGAATATTGGCAGTTTAAATTACCGTAGCCACTCTGAGTGCAGGCGGAAGAGTGGCGGGATGAAAGGCCGAGAACTGCCGGCGAGGGGAGCCGGAGGATCGATAAGAGTATTGCTCTGCGATGTCCAATACCGCGACAGCAGCTCACCGAGAGACTGGGATGCGGTGTTCGTGTTCAGTGGAAGGGCGAGGTCTTGGATTTTCGCTCACCGAAAAGACCAGGTCTTTGATTTTCGCTTACCGAAAAGACGAAGCCTCCAATTTCCGCTCACTGACGAGGAGAGGTTTTGGACTTTCGCTCACTGAAAAGGAGAGGTTTTAAAATTTCGCTCCCTGATTAGAAGAGGTTTTAACTTTTCGCTCGCTGAGTAGGATGGGTTTTGGATTTTCGCTCACTGAACAGAGGTTTTGACTCTTCGCTCACTGAAAAGGAGAGGTTTTAAATTTTTGCTCACTGAGGAGGCAAGGTCTTGGATTTTCGCTCACTGACGAAGAGAGGTCTTGGATTTTCACTCAGGGTAAAGGCGAGATCTTAAATTTTTCCGTTATCTAGAGGTGAGGTGTTCAATTTTCTTCCAGCGTGATGCTGAGATCTTGAATTTCTGCTTAGTGTGAAGGTGAAGTCTTATGTTTTCACCCCCTGACAAACAGAGATCTTGAATTTTTATTTGGAGAAAGGTGAAATTTTGAATTTTCGCTAAGTGTTGAGGCAAGATTTTAAAGTTTCGCTCCGCTTGTGTAGGAGCAGATGCCTGGCATTTTAGAGCATTGATAGTAAAATTACAATATCATCAGAGAAATACCAGGGGTGGCCACAGGTAAACTCTCACTTGTAATTTCTGGGTGTCGGATGTATTTGTCATTAAATTGGATTGATTGATGGTTTGAAATAATTGAATTCCTAATTTCTAAATTAAGTTAGCTCTCTGCAGATTCATTTCATTATTGGATGAGGTTACGCACAAGTTGCTCTGGAATTCTACACGAAATTTATATGAGTAACTTCATGCTAACAAGGCGATTTCCTATTGCAAAAAATGTCATCATCAAAATAAGTGAGCTTGATTATGACAATAATTGCTAACGAAGCTAGTGACAATTTTTTTGAACTAAATATTGAAGTGAACTAGAAATGGAATGACCGAATATCTAGATAGAGGTGAAGCCGTGAGTTCCTAATCTGGAAATAGTTTAAATCCAGTCACTAAGATCAATATTGATAGTTGGAGATGCCATTACGTCAGAACCGCTCTTAAATGAAAGATCCGCTTTTTACAAACTTTCCGAAGGATTTACCTTGATTCATTTTTGAAGTGTGATCGATCATACTCTCTCTCTCTACGAAGCTCCGTAAAATTCTTTTCTGACTTCCGTAACTTTTGGTCGTCGGAAACTATTCGGAGGTTCTCCTCGCGGAGCCTGAAAGTTTACACACACTCCGCATTCTTCACGAGCGCGGAACCAGGCTTAAAGCGTCCGGAGTGTTCAAAGCCAAATATTGCGGTTACTTTTATTCCATCCTGGTAGAAAACGCTTAAAGAGGCTTTCAAAAGAGCGGCGACATTTTCTCTTCAAGTTCTCAAGCTTTTCTCACCTGCTGAATATTTAGGCTTCATCACCCTTGGAGGTGTACGGTTTGCGGTACGGTGACGTTTTGAAGGAAGTCTCCACACCTACAGTTTACACATGTTAAATACAGTATATTGCACGCCTACTGACTACTCTAAAATTATTTTTGTGCAGTAAATGTACATTGAGTCTTCTGAAGCCGTTTGTATGCAGTAAATGCACATTGGGTGTATGTAAATCACTTGCTTACCGAAAACGTTACATGTCTATTCGCTGTTCTTAAACCGTTTGTACACAGTACATGTTACATGGAAAATGTTAGGTGTTGTGAAATCGTACGAATAATTTAATCTCCCTCTTATAATTTCTTCGAATTTCACTTCAAGTGGCGATATTTTTACGGGGATGCACTGGTGGGACTACATTGGTATTTCTCTGCAAATCAAGGGAGCGTGAAATGTATCTTGCTCATTTGGCTTTTTACTTCATGATAAATGTTAGGTCCATCAAACTCGTTTTCTTTCAGAAACACTTTCGAGACCTTCGATGCACGTGCAGGGCATCAAATTTTTTTGAGCCTTTTCAGCATTTATTCAAATTAATATCTCCCGGATTGTGTGACATTGGCGGGGTTTGAAAATTTTGTTTATTCTAATGTTAAAAAAAAACTACAGATTGATTTCTTGCGTGTCTCAGTTTTCTCGGAGCTCGAAGAGTAATTTACTAACTAAATTTCTTTATCAGTTGATATAAAGCGCCTATTTTATCCTCCCGATGAGAAAAAAATCCCTCAAGAAACATGAGCATATACCTAATCACAACAGCTACCAAGTGAACTTGCGATTGCGAATCAGTTTATACCGCGACTGTTTCAGTTCAACGTAATTAACTCTATCACGATTGCACAATGAGCAACAGTAATATTTTGTGCCAAAAATCTCATAAAGACAAAGATTTTGAAAGCTCGAGCTCAGGAGGAGCTCTAATGAAATGTTGGCGCGGCCCCAGGAAGTGTTGCTGTACCTCAGAATCATCAGTCTGTGTCAGCTGAGATTGAGGGTTCCAGCCGAGGCTTAGCGAAACTTGATGAAAACTTCCACGTTTCTCGCTGAAAAATCAAAGGCGATATAAAGTGAACGCGCTTGCAAATGAAGGCGCCGGCGTGTAGTCACGAGTTTCCTGCTTTTCTTACGACCGCAAAATAAGTTATGAGCTGACCAGCACTCGATGGGAGTTGATATTCAATCGATCGATTGGTTTGCGGCGCGGGAATTCTCGGTAATTTGGCTGCAGTTGAAGCGCTCGCTGACGCACCTAGGACATTACTTCCAAGTTGCCTGTGCAAATGCTAGGCTGTTTTTTTTAGCATCTATGTATAACTTCAAAATCGATTCCTGCGCAAGCACTGTCATGCTTTCAACTATGCGTTCCTAAATGGAAAGTAAGGTGCTTGAGGAAAAAAAACAAATTAATCAATTTTTCGATCAACATAACATTATCATTTCAGGGTTTTGCTTACTTATTTTCGAACAAACACCGGTTGTCTCCAACATCCTAGTGTCTTTCACTGATCGAATCGCACGACGGCCGAAACTTTTATTTCCCAGGAGTAGAACTCGTTGGTTTTTAAGTCTTTCATGAGGAGTTCGCCCTTCCCCAGAACAGCAGCGAGCTCAGAGCTCCCAGCTCACCGCCATCGTTGGGTCATTTCCGCCAGAAATCATCGTCCATGTCGCTCATTTGTAAAACAGGCTGTCGATAGAGCGCTTCCCCTGCGAAACATAGCCCTGATAAAGCTCGCTGATGAAGGCTATAAACCTGAAAATCCAATACAGACGTGAGCTGTGAAGAACTTCTTTCAAAAAACTGAGGTACAACTCGAAAATGTAAGCGCATTGAGTACTCGTAGATGGAATTTTACGTTCATTGTGGTTAGAACGAGTTACAGTTATCCTTTGCTGATGGTCTTTGTATTCTTGATCAGTAAATGGTTATGAGAAGTGACTAATCGACAGCGGAATTAGCCTGCACCTCAGAAAGTTCAAGTCAGAATTTATTTAATTATAATTTTCAGTACATACGCATCAAGAATAACGTTTTTTCCCAATTTATCAAGTTTGATATGATTTTTACATTATTTTTCTAGACTTGAATCGTGACTGTATTTCAATGGAGGTACCACGCGAAGGTGTATATGATCAAATCCATCAAATTGTTCTTTTTTTTAAGTTTCAAACAATGAAAACTTCGGACATCGTGCTTGATTTAACAGGAAGAGTTTCAAAATTCGTAGTCATGAATAATATTCTTATTCATACACCCAATGAAGACATAATTGTTGTAAGAGAAGCTCCTAATGTATCAAGGATTTTTAAGACAGCATTCTACGTATTGAACGAACGCAGTCAAATTTGCATTGCACCTCCAATTCGTAGCTTTTCTCAACACTAGATTTTCACGAATAGATGAAACACTAGATAACACTAGATAATTGAGGGTTTGAAAAATTCAGTACTTCCGAGAAATGTATAGATAGCGTCACGCTGCGACTGACAAGGAAATATCGATGTCAATTCAACTGATAGGATATAACTCAAAAGCAGTGGGTACAAATGCGTGGCTCTGCGTGAGGTGATTTTCAAAATTAGTAAAAATAAGTATCATGTTAGACGAACCATAACAGCAAACAAAAACCCTTTGTGTGCGGAAGTTAAATTACTTAACACCATCAAACCATTAAAAAAATATGTCTACGTCATTGAACCCTTGATAGTAGCATTCCTGTTTTTATCTCCCTATGAGTCAATATCGGATGAAAAAAAAATTTTTATGGCATGCTTTCATGAATGCCATTTGGAAGTGAGAAAGAAAAAAACAAATCCCCTTTTTCGAATGCAGCCCAAAGTGGCTAATAAAACGTGATTCATGAGCTCCGTAGAGTTTCCTTTTGAAGTTGTGAAACTCGCACAGTGACTGCGATTCTCGTATGCAATGGCTAATTAGGCTAGCAAACTTGATATCACGCTTTTAATTAAGCACTCCATAAAATATTCGTGCTGCTAGGGCTGCGAGCTAATGACCGCCGAGTTTCAAATATTGACACCGAGGGCCACGGAACTGCACGAGAGTCAATGCCAGCCCTAACGAGTTCATATATCTAAGGGCGAGTGCGCTGCTGCCGAAATGTGACTCTCTGCTCCCTACGGGCCTAACAGCCGCGCCAACTCTCGTTCTTTGAGACCAGAGGGTAAACATGATACCCTCGTGGTAGGCTTCAAAATGGCGGATTGAAATGTTAAGTATTGTACGGACGGCTCAAAGGAGAGAATTGTTTTTAAAGAGCACTGCGCAAATGATACTTTTGTGAGGGCATCAGCTTTAGCGATCTGACATTGGAAATGCGCTTCCAAAAATTGCGAGGCTCGCACTGCCTTATGGAGGCCAGTGTACGCATGCATGATGCCAATGTGATTGGCTTAAAAGTGCCGCATGAAGTGCACGGCGATATTCATGAGCCGAAAATGGCAAATTGCTTTCACGGGAAACAGCGCGTCGCATAATGAACGTGGACGAAGCTCACTGATTAACGAAGCGATTTTTGCAGCGTTTTTTAACTTGAGCTGACAAAGTAGCTTCTCGAGTCCGGCGTATAACATTTGATGCCTTGATGATGTACTCGATGGTGGAAACTGAAATGTGAAAAGATTTTGAAGCCTCCCTAGCTAGTAGAGCTATTTTACTTTTTAGACCTGTGTAAAAAAAGTTTATCGCTGATGAAATATGATAAAGTCATTGATTGTGGACTTAATGCCGAATAATTCTCATTCAGCTAGCATCCACTTTTAACGGATTTGAAGACACTGGTTTTTATATTCGGTTGTTCTATAATGGAGGACCAAAATATGACTTCAAAGTATTACGTAACTGAAAATGATGAACATGGTTTGTTTTGATTTTCTTCAAAAATTTTTTGGAAGCAAATAATAAAAGAGAAATTAGTGAATTAAGAGAACTTGTTAAGCACTAATTGATTGTTGGCTTCAGCTGTTGTTTTAACGCGCACGCAATTGCTCGTAACGAGCCAAATTCGGAAACGGTACTGAAACAAATTGGAGTGTTGGAGTTGTAAAACTCCATCTAGCTGAATTATGAACAATTACTCATTGGAACTGTTAGATAATTTATTGTCTAAAAAAATAACCTCAAAAATTTTCATTTAATAGCGTGGATTTGGGAGGTTCAGTTTTTTCTATTTGACTTCTCTAACTTTCCAAAGTACGAGTGAACGGCTGCTCATCATGCAATCAGTCCCAATAGAAGTGAGTAATACAAGTACACAAAATAAATTTTTCCAATAAAAAACAGACGAGTCTCAGACAACCTAGTAAATATTGGGGGCTTAATTTCACTAAAGAAACTCAAACCTAAAGACTTTACCATCCAAAAGAATATCCCGCCACACAGCCAAGTCGAAAGAAGAACTTTCGCTAGCGACTGTATGGCTCCGAACGCATAAATCGTGCCAACCTCAGCAGAAAATCAGGCCCGAGTAGAGGCGGAGATGAGCGCTTTGTTTGGCCTCCGGTAGCGCAGATTTGTGCGGCTGCTGCAGCGTGTCCGGCACGGCGCTGCCTCTTGCAGCCACCGTTCATCGTCCCCACCACGGCAATGCCGAGGCCACTTTTACAGAGTCCCTTCTCTAATTGCCAAAATTTTCATCAAGGTTCAAAAATTATGACCTCGAGCAAAAAGGTGGAATGCATGAGCCTGTGCTTAAACTCTTATAGTGGCTTCACCAGCTATATGAACGAAAACGGCTAGTAACCCTTGAGTTTATTGGCTGAATTTTTATTTCTGGCGTTCTTTGCAAAGCCAGAAAAAGTGGGTGGTTTAGGAAGCAGGCTCTTAAAGTTTAATGTTGGTCATAAGTACTGATTTGAGTTAAGGAGTACTCATCTCGGTATTATACTTCTTCATTAAATTTAAGCAAGAACTTTCAATTTCGGTTTCATGGCTTTTAATCGTACAATTGTGTTCAACGTAGCAGTGTTAGGAAGAAGAGCTGTTGACTTTTTTATAATAACAGTGAATGAATTTAATCCCTTGTAAGTACGAGCTGTGGGTTTCCAATTAAAATTTGCCAAGAACGTTCAGAAGAATAAAACTTATCATTGAACGATAAGTTTGGCCATAATTTTGCCAGAGTCTATACGTTGTCATTTAAGGAACAACCGCACCGACTGCTAGGAACTCACCTGCTAAATTGCCCTACGATTACTTTTTCTGCTGGAGAATGTCTAGCTCCTACGTTCAGCCATGGAGAAAGTAACAATTTCCGCACTTCTGACACGGCAGTGATGTCCAATTTTCCAGCACTCACAAAATGTTGGGCTCGTAATTTATCGCTGAAAATGGGAGATCCACTTACGTGTGATTGTCGCAGGTAATCTTGGTCATGAAATTCTATAACTTCGAGTGAAGCATGATGAAGCAATATTGGGTAACCACGTACTTTTCTCCCTAAATGCAGCTCGAGTCCCTTCAACATGACCTCAAAGTACCGTCACAGGAATTTAGATTTTCATTTTGATGCACGGATTTCCCAGAGAGTTCAGGGTACTCTTTGAGTGTACGCGAACTTAATTTTAATTTCCTTTAAACTGAGGCTTTCATGTACTACTGGCTCAACACGACGCTATAAGTTTATGGTGCAAAATCCTAAGAGAGAGAGAATCGCGTGATATTTTTCATTTTACCATTTAAATTTTAAAAATATAAGCACTGTGAATTTGTAATTTATTTACACTTTGTTTATGATAAAAAATACGAGGGATTTTACAAAAAAAAGCTCTGTTACGATACGAGGCTAGGCCTGTCGGCCTCTCGTTACCGATTGAGGGATTTCAACCTCGATAGTCTTAGGGGAAGGGTGCTGTGATATAATTTCGTCATATCCAGCGTCCAGAAATTTTGTGCTATGGATTACCTTGAATGTTGCGACTGGCCCTCGTAATTACT
>JACJUY010002098.1:0-13780 GCA_014220935.1 Platorchestia sp. MABIK
CTTAAGAAACATTCTACCTCTGTATCACCTGTGGTAAATAAATTGTTTAAATTGTTTAAATTGTTTACTTGAGAGTGTAAATTGATGCCCCTATGTGAGTGCACCTTTTCCTATGTACGTGCATTAACGTCTAAAAAACTCACCCGAACACACAGTGTTCAAACTTGTAAAAAAATACATTTTAACAAACGAACTATAACGATACGCGCATGCGCGCCAGGACGTACTATAGGCCTGGTGTTTTGAACTGCGTTAGAAGGAAGAAAAAACTCCCGAGAACGATAGTGAGATGAGATATGATATTTCATGTTGAATCGAAGGCAAATAATGCACTTTGTCTCTGGCTATCCACCACAGCCATCCACTGAGGCTCAAATATTGCAGTCCATGTAATAATCCGAGAAATGTCCCGAGAGAAATTTGCAAAAGCATATAATTCATTTTAGAATGGGCATGAAAACATTGTCATACTTCGGAAACTTCAATCAGCGCGGCACGATAACCAATTCATCATATGGAATTTTTTGCGACGGCCATTGCTGACATTCTAATGTACCAGGAGATCAAAGTACGGAAACGTCAATGTACCAGGGGACCAAAGTACTGAGGCACCAATATACTCATGTAATAGGGACTAATATATCATGGTACGAAAATAGAGTACAAAGGAATTGTAGAATCAATGTACCAACGAACCGATGCATTGAGGCTCCAACATACCACATCATGCACGATGGCACTGAGTGATCAATGTACCAATGTAACAGCCTACTGAGGCTCTGAGTCACCAATGTACCAGCGTACCAAGGTACTGAGGTACTCACCACCGCCACGCAAGTCTCTGACGACCTCCTTGGCTTTGGTCGAGAGTCCGCTCCTGGAAGAGCCAAACAAAACTCGTATTTACATAGAATTCATTTCATATCGAAATTTTCTACTTTATAATTCAAAATAATTGAGCATCTGTCATTGGAATAATGTCCACACTATCAGCGTAAAACTCTCATTGCTCTTGAATCAGTGATACCGCAAATTTCTCATTCCCCTCGAATCAGTAATACCGCAAAATTCTCATCGCCCTTGAATCAGTGATACCGCAAATTTCTCATCGCCCTTGAATCAGTAATACCGCAAAATTCTCATCGCCCTTGAATCAGTGATACCACAAATTTCTCATCGCCTTTGAATCAGTAATACCGCAAAATTCTCATCGCCCTTGAATCAGTGATACCGTAAAATTCTCACTGCCCTTGATTCAGTGATACCGCAAAATTCTCATTGCCCTCGAATCAGTGATACCGCACAATTCTCATCGCCCTTGATTCAGTGAAACCGCAAAATTTTCATTACCCTTGAATCAGTGATACTGAAAAATTCTCATTCAGTGTCATAAGTTACGTAGAACTACAATAGGAAAGAGATACACTGCATGAGCTGAAGGGACAAAGAGAGTCAAAACTATGCCTTCCTGGTCCTGATCAGATTCTCGGAAAAAGAGGAGTTTCCTCTATAAGCCGTACACCTTACCTGGTTCAACGGAGGCAAATTTTTGCAAATGATGGTGCCCTTGTTGCGACCGTACAACGACGAATTCGAGCTGAAAGTGCTTCTTGATGTTGGCATGGTTCCCTGATACCTGCATGGGTGCACCGAAAAACAGACTCATCAACTCTTAGCATAATGTAACCTGTCTATTAAATCAAGGTCACCGAATTGAGGGATAAACATTCACTCGTGACATGTAGGTGTTTTTCATGGTTATGTCAATTCCAACATACTGGGATGGCGACCGTGTCAAAGCATGGAATTACAGTTAAAATCTGCTGCAGAATTAAATCTTCAAATTTGACGTCATCTACAGTTTTTCACTCAGGAATTCATTCTCACTAAAAGCAATACGTTCGCTACCGTCGTTTAGATCGCTGGGCTGCAGTTTTATAGCAGTTAGGAGCCAAACTTTTTTTGCATTGCAGCAGTTTTACAAGCTCGTTACTACTCGCTTAAACTAAAAATATAAAAAAAACAGAATGTACAAATGGTAGAACCTGAATTTTGTGGTTGCGTGAAGCTGTGAGAGCTCATGAACACCCAAATTCTTCGAACAACATTCTTTTATTCTCGTTATGTTCGTTTTTTCCCATCCAAACTTCTAGCAAATCTATTCCTACCTTTAAATGAAGTAAAAATTCTAAAAAACATTTCTCATAGCTCAAGTTCAGTAACAACAAGCTTGTTCCTCTCGTGTACTTGGAGTCGCATTTCTCTATTACTAATGTAGATTACAATCAGTAGTTCAAATACCGATCCACTATCTACAAACAGCGACCCGCTATCTATAAAAACAAACAAAGTAATTATCGCTCTTAGAGAACTGATAAGTTAATTTACGTGAATACTACACAGTAAATGATGTGAGATAATGAATAATTCTGTTCAAGAGGAGTTTTGAAGCGGTCCCATGCCTCCCAACTAAAGAGTTCAGAGTCAATCTTCCACAGAATTTCACAAGAAAACAAACAAGGGCGGAAACACTGAGATATACCAGCTGATCTATATTGATTTAAATTCCTTCAAAAGTTTCCAAAGCACTAAATCAATTCAAACAGTTTATCTAAAAACAATTTTCAGGGAAGAATTATAGCATAAACTTGAAAAATGCTTCCTTTGTGACAGCAATGACTTGTCAATAACCTTTGGTAATGGCTTCTAGCTTGGTATTTTTAATATCATGGCACTTCTAATCATATTTATTTTCATGCCTCGTGTCACTTCCGCAACGCCCACGCTCGAGACGCTACAGTGCACTACCGTACAACATGCCCAAAACACTTCATGAAATTTCCTCACGACGTAGCGGTTGGAAAAGCTCGTCTCTCACACAAAGGATCGCTCGATTTCCGGCAACGCTAGCTCGGCGCTTACTCGCGTTCGGAAAAGAGAGAACTTGGCCATAATTCTCCACTCGACTCATGTGTATGTCACTCATACACGACCGGACTAACAGTCATTGCGTTCTAGTGTTAATTAACAATTAAAAAACTTTAAAAATGATGTACCGAATGGGATGTAAGAACTTGATTCCAATGAAATTTTCGATTTTTAGTTCTACACTGCAACACTTGTCTCAGAAGCAGCCCCACCAGCCGACGGAGAGGTAATATGAGAGCTCTGTCGCGGTGGGGCGGGCTGGTTGCCTACTTCTGTAGTGGTACTGACGATGGCTGGAGGCCCTCGTGTTTATCAATAAGTGATTAATGCCGTATTTAGCAATAGAAAAAAGCTGCATCAGATCACGCAAAGCCAGACAAGACAACGTGTCTTCTTTTCATAACTTACCTGATCACCCCCACCCTTTGGGTCAGGGAAATGGAACTAAAATTTAGTCGCCTGTATTCTACAATTTAGTCACTAAATTGTGGAAAACATTTAGTCAATAAATTGTGGAATACATTTAGTCACTAAATTATTGAAAACATTGGTCGTAAAAGGGTTAAAAGATCAAATCCATGCTACAGTTTGCGGGTATTAGGAACTTTATCATCTATTATCACTGAAAGCACGGCATTAAATTTTGTGATGTGTTAGTATTGACATCTGAGTGGACGGTGGCAAGCAGACAAGCGAGCAGCCGAATAAGATGATTGGAATTTCATAAGTAATTCGATTTCAACCTTCTAACTTGTTACTTCTATCTGTGAGTAACTATTTCCAGGTCTTGAACCTGCAAATATTTCAGGTTCTGGGTGAGACACTTTCTTCCCACATTTTTAACGTTAAATGAAACTTCCTCAATAGAGTTTCATTTAACCCACCCACTGGTGTGTAGCGTGAGGACTACCACCAAATATCGCCTACCCAGGTGCAATTTGAGGTGTGCAAATTGCGTGATTATCGCTAAATTAAATGCATTGAAATAAGTAATATCCATTAATAACCTAACCCAACCTCACGCTACAGTACTTGCAAGAGGTAGATCTCATGCTACAGTGTGTTAGACCTCACGCTATTGCAGCACCGGTGTGTGTGCACAGAAGTACGCAGGCCGTTGCAATAAAGTTGACCACCTCATGGAGCAGGCGAAATGAACTCAAACAGACGGCTGAGTGTCACGTTCAATGGCGTCTCAATTGAGTGAAAGCTCGCCCAAACTCGCCTCATTGAAGCAACCCTGAGATCTTGGACGTTAATTCTACCTCAGTGCTGCTGAAGTACTGAGCGTTCACGGACAGTTCTAGGCATGAAGCATGATAGACTACCATGGCGGGGTAGTCATGCGTGTGGTTGTTACTTGCATGGGCCTCTGTGCTTTAACCCTTTAACGTCCGCATTTTGTACTAGTATTACCTTTACCACAACCACCATCATTAAGCTGGCACCGACATCATTTAGTCTCCGCCATCACAACAAAAGAGTAACTGCTACTCGACAATGAACTTTGGAGAACACTTTAGGGTACAAATTTCAAAAGAAATAAAATATTTTAGAGCTGTTTATGAAAGTGGATTTTGATATCCACTATGACCATAAAGGATTAACATATTTCCTCCGAAGGGACTGACTTGTAGTTCCTTATTCAATTTTCATAAATACCTTATGAACTAAATGAAGGCACGATCCAGTTAATGCTTGCTGTTTTCAAAATGGCTTACTAAAATGTACCTAAAATTTGAATTAAATATTGCACTTCAAATTGACCCATCCTTGTTAACGTGTTAATGTTGGTTTTCTAAACACTCTTCGATAATATTATTATTATATGCATGGATGCTGTACCTAGTATTATAGAATATGTGTTAGTGCTTGATTTTCATTTGCTGTTAGCCTTTTGAATGTTTTCTCACTTCATTTTTTGATCAATACCTCTTTTAACTTTTAAACAAGAAACTAATTTTTGAAACCTAACGCTCAAGCACTAACTTCTCGATCATAAAAGGAAAGACGTTTCTTTGAGAATGATCATTGATGCTCGTTTTAGACTTGTTGTATTTATATTATACATAAATTAAAATACAGTTGAGAGAAAAGTCTCGACAAAAAAACATGGCATGTGACACAAGCCTTGATTTGACTCGTTTGATGGTTTTGAAACATTTTTGATGATTAATATCCTTTCAAGCTTCTATTTACAGTAAAAATTCAACAGATATTGGGGAAAAAATGATTTTTAATTTTAATTCTTGTATTGGGAAAATTATTTAATAAAACTGCGACTGAAAAAATGGACATCTTTGTAGAAAACACAAATGCCTTGGTCAGTTATGAAAGTTTCATGAATGTCATTGAAAACCAGCGAAATATGTACAAAATAATGACGGCTTCTAGAAATGCCATGTACTTTTTTACTCACAATTTTGCTGTACAAGTAATCCGGGGAAAACTCAACTGCTTGAAGTATAGAATACAGTTAAACAGAAATGAACTGTCGACATGGAGAGTGATGTAGAAAAAACCGGAGACACACTTTTTTCTGCCTTTAATTATAGTAGTAGGTGAGTGTTATAAGGATAAAATGAGCTTTCGTGACAATCATGAATTTACCTCGTTCAATTCATGTACATGGGAAACATATTAAAATTTTTGTTTTTGATATTCCATTGAAATGACCATACAGAGTGTAAATACATTTTATCACTATCTTTCTGCTCATTCAAGAAAAAGACAAATCTCTTCATGAAATTTATGAATGATTTTTTAGTACAATGATCACAAGCATACATTTATTTCTAATCAATTTAAAACTTTAAAGATTTCTAACAAGCAAAAATGAACTTTAGTGGAATTCGTTTTCCTTTGTGGTTACCAGTAATAGCTGAGTCATTGATTCATAATTCTAAAAAAACTGTTCTTCGAACATTGCGGATGTACATTGTATTATATATATATCGCATATACGCGAGAAAAAGAAAAAAAACTCAAGTATATAAACAATAAGTGCATCTCATAAAATACAGCACTGATCCAGGTAAAATATGATAATTTAGCCTCGTTGACATATTTTACAATAGTGAAAACTTTTGTGCCGACCACATTTAGCCCTTCATAAAATTAGGTCAATGGTCGTTGTCTATTTATTAGTTTTTAAAGAATTTTAAGCTAACTAACACTGTATTGAAATGGTATTTAAAAATGAATGCTGGGCTCAATTCGAGTTCAAGTTTGTTGATATAGAATTTTCAGAATATTTGCATTTTCATTTCATGAAAAACCATGTTCAAATTTCATCATAGTTTATTTAACAAAGATATTATGAATTATGTATCAAAAGAAAAAAATATTGATCCATTTAAATTTGTTAATTTATGTTAAAGCGTAACTTCCATTTGTGTGTTGATATGAATGATCTTCAGCTTTTCATGATATTAGTGAGTATTCCGACAGTGACGTCAAGTTGGAACGTAGTGCAGGCGTTGTTCTTGATTTATTTCTTCAGAATTCCATGAATGTAAAATAATTTCGAACAACTAGTCAAATAATATGGCAAAATCAGAACAGATTTTAATCTTAGATCCTCCCCAAGAATTGAAATTCAAAGGTAAGACTTAAATTCATAGTATTGGTGTTAGCCGAATGACATGCGTTCGATTTGTTGTGATTGTAGCAAATGTCTTAATTGCTGGATTTCGGATGCGCGATTACGTAGTCTAACATAAAATTAAAATTGAATCTCGACTTATACAGACAATGTTTTTCAGTTTTAATATCCAATGATTGTTGTGTTAACTTGTCTTGTCATTTTTCTGCCTGGAAATTTCTGCAGTGGAAATTTCTACAACCAAAGTCAAATTGAATAAATCTTAAAAAAAAAAATTTTGCAGTTGGCTTTAGAATGCCCTTCTTATTACTATAATCTATCGAAGAATGCTCAATTTAACGCATGACATTTTCAGCTTTATGTCAAGTAAAAAGACTAGTTAAATCTCTGAAGGCAGCCGTCTAGTCTCATAATAGAATATTTATTTTACATTTTTGTCTTTGGTGTGACCAACAATCTTTTTTGGATAATATGTACATTCCACACTCTTCAGTAGGGTTTATAGCATCCTAGCATTGACTTAGAGCTGAATTTAAACTGCTTTTGTGAGCAATAAATAAGGGTATTTCGTTATCAATTCTTAAACCAAGGAGGTTGGAATTAGGCTTAAAAATAATCAATAAGCAACTCATTTAGATATAAAAGCAGCTCACCAAAAAGTTTTGGTTCTGCAAATGTGATGTGTATTATTTGCCCTTGTGAAAAAAGTAAAAAAATCTTTAAACTTTGGTATATATTGGTGTGTACAGTTATACTGAATAAATAATTAGGGTCAATATTGATTTTAGGCCTTTCATGGAAATTAATAATTCTGTTCCAAAGACTCACTGGAGGAACACATTCAAAAACGTTTTACACGAATGACATTCTGCTCGCTGATGCGTTTTTTTTTAGATATAACAATAGTTACGTTCAGATTGGAATAACATTATATGGTCGGTTGCTTAGTCGCCGCATTGTTGGGTCACGCCCACTTTTCTGGCGGGAGACGCGCACTTCTTGAGGCGAAAATAACAGCCTCGGTTTGGGTAAGCTATTTTATCATGATTTATGTTTTTTTAGGTTAGTTTATTAAACTAACCTACCACAACCTATCCCAACCTCATCCATTGTTACGTTAATACCGAATTAGAGCATATTTACGTGTCCATTTCTTCACTTTTATATACGACGTTCTTATAACTTCAAAGTTGAATAACTCGAAAATAACGCATAAGCGAGCAGAATGTCATTCGTGTAAAACGTTTTTAAATGTGTTCCTATAGTGGTTCTTTGGAACGGAATTATTAATTTCCTTGAAAGGCCTAAAATCAATATTGACCATAATTAGTTATAGATGATTGGAGATAGCAAATTAATAACTGAACTTGAAATGCTTTTAAAGTTACCATTGCTAGAGTCTGCCCTGTTTTGATATGATTCTTTTCAATCAAGCTAAGGCATCATTAGCTACTGCCTGATCTATGTTTGATTGGAAAAGTATTCATAACTGTGTGGACAATGTTAGTTGATAAATTGATGGTAAATTAAACTTGGATAGCTATTTCACTTGAAGATGAAAGTTATGTTACAACTTTCTGTTACAGAGGGTCCTTGGTTAACAAAGGAACCAACGTAGGACATTTTGTGGAAGTAGTGTAATCTCCTGTAAAGATTATGGATCTGTATTTCATAATTGTCTTAAATATATTTTATTGTCCTAGTGCTGAATTTGTGTCGTAGAAGTGTTTTATGTTCTTGATTATAACTTTAATATACATACTGTGTTACCATAGGTGGGTGACTCTGGATGTGTGTACTATTTAGGTATGTTTTGACTTGCACCAAATTTTGTGTTATAAAACATTCTAAGAACAGATCTCTATTGTAAACCATAGATCTTCTGTACTCCAATAGTTTTATTTTAGCTCTATATTGATATAGGCTGATTTATAGGAAATTCTGGTTTTAAAATAAGAAAGACCTGTGCCTGTAATTATGTAATTTTCTAAATATATATAAATCTTGAATTTGGGCATTGCTTTCAATGAAGGATTTTATGTCATACTGTCCTATAAATATTACCTATTTTGCTTATCTTACTTTGTCAGAGATACAAACATGTTGGTAGAACATGATAATTGATATAAATAACTTACAATTGTCTTTTGTGTTGTGTATAATATTATGTAGATCTGATGTTATTAGTGATCCAGTTCTTTTATTAACCTGTATGGAAATACTGGAAATGGAGGTGGGATGCACCATCATGTCTGTTGTGTCAAATTTCTTTGTTGTATTATTTCAAGAGAAAAATATATAATGACCAGCCATTAATATTTTTGGTCATTTAGCATAATGTTCCTATGAATATGTTTAATGTAAAAAAAGGATAACAACTTATTGAATTTGTGATGTCATTGTTGGGTGCATGTTTAGGAGCAACATTTCAGCCAGGATTATTAGCTTTTGATGTCAAATGTCACAAAGTGAAGCGTGGAGATATTAAAAAGTATAATCACACAAATGTATAAGATAATACATATGTTCAAACAGTTCTGAAAAGTTTTCTCTAACTATTAATCCTAAAGGTTATTAATACATAAACTGCTGTGGGTTACTCTAAAGTTCAGTATTCAACTCAAATTTAAAGTCAATTGTGGTCGACAATTTGAAAATAGCAAACATTAACTGGATTGTGCCTTTATTTAGCTTTGATTAAGGATATATAAAAATAGTTTGTGATGACTGGTCGGTTAGCAGTACTAGGGAAATTCCCTCCATGTACCACCTGTGGCTGACGTGGCAGTTAACCTGTTGAAAATGAATTGGTGTGTTTTAATCCCTTTTACTCCTAATGGGATGTTTTTGTCCCACGGATAAGTATAGAGGGAAAACCCAGTTCTATGTTTACATATTACCTGAGAATATAATATTTGCTTTAGAAGGATTATCTAAGAAAGAATTGCTAGTCACTGATAACTTATCATTAGTGACATGTATTATTTCATTAGCGTTATCAGCCAGAGGAATTCTATTTTGTGACAAATATTATCTGATGGCATATTTATTTCTATGCATTGAGTTTTAGGGGACTGTCTAGTCTGAATCAGGTTTTTGTCAAAAAAAGTCACATTTTTTCAATGGGATCTACATCTATAAAATTTGACATAAATATGTATTTTAGAAAACAAATAGGGTTGTGTAGCACACTTACTTTTATTTTGGCCATAATTATGAAGATAATGGAATTCATAGAAAATAGTTATCATAGGGGAATGATTCAGGTATCATTGGATGCGCAAAGAGTTGCTGCATTAAGTGTGAGAATGGTTATGAAATTCATAGTAGTTTAGTTTTTTAAATTTAAAGAAAAAATTTCAAAATCGTTCATTTTTTGTAGATATTTTAATATAATGAAGAAACTACTATGAATTTCAAAAATATTCTCTGACTCTTAATTCAGAAACTCTGCGCATCCAATGATACCAAAGTCATTGCTCTACAAAAACAAGTTTCTGAGAAGAAGCAACTTGAAATCGGCATTTGCATTCATATTCAGAAAATGTATTTTAGTACCGAGTAACAGACTTTTCATTTGCAAGCTATATTGCTCCGAGAAATCAGCTTGGTTGACGTGAAAGTTATTCTGAAATATTGACTTGACTTTGGCTATCTTTTATCAAAGTATTCTGTGGTTCCTTGAAGAAACCTTTACCACAAGTGATACCAGGGGCCAGGTACTGAGCAAGGCGCGCGTGAGGCTCAGGGGTAATGCGCCACCCAGGTTCACCTGAGGTGCTCTTCAATCCTAACTAAACTTAGCAGATGCAAGTACAAGCTACGCTGAGCTTGACAGGCAGATTCAGCTTGTCATTTGACATTGTAATTGCTTTGGTATTCAAGTTACACTAAGCTCCTCTTCGGCCAGCGATATTATTTATGCCTACAGAACATGAAGGGGGAGGAGGTCCATGAGAGGCACTGTGCACTCAACATTGCCAAATTATAAAAATTCTTGAATAGCTGAATGATAAATACATATGTCTTTAGAAATAAACAGTCAGTAAGCAATATTTAGCTGAAATGTTATGACACAGGAGTGCTGACATGCCATGCGATCCTTCCTGCCACTTCTTCTACCCCGTTTACCCACCTTAGATTCTTCATATGCTTCCAGATTTTTTACTGCTTGTAAAATATGCATTGCTCTACTGAATTAACCAATGAAGAAAATTTGATAAAGTCCAGACTTCTGACTAAATGGTGGCCTAAATTTATTCCCATTATTTACCATGTATTTCCCAAATTTGTATTCATTATAGTACTGTTGAGACATCCCTATGCTTGAAAATCATATGTAATGATTTTATTAACTTATGATATGAAGTCATATGGTTTATAAATGTCATTAGGAACAGGAAATTTGAATAAATTTACTAAATGTTGATTGTGCAAAAGTTAGATTGAAAGATTTAACAGAGACTCCTTAGATCCTTGGCTTCATATATTTCCTTCTTAAATGCAAAGATAACACAGAATGTGAGAAGGTGCTCTGCGTTGAAATGTTGAGACCAATTGAATTACAGTAAGTCCTCGGGTTATGCTGGTCTCGACTCACGTTGTTTCGTTGCTCCTCCCCGTAAAAATATAATGAATAATATTAAGGGATTGTTCTCTCTTTTTTTCAATAATATTTGCTTTAATTCATGTGGTAAGAAATAGTTCTCTTTGTTTTAATACTTTTCTATGTCATTTGCAGTTACAGTACAGTATATAGCACTGTATAAACAGTACCAGTATTTTTCTTTATGTTTCGACTTACGATGAAATTGGGTTACGACGCGTCCAACAAACCGACTAACCTCGTAACTTGAGGGCCCCCTATATTCTCAATGGAGTTATTATAAAGTCCTTATTTTACTTGAAGTCCTTGTGTAACTGAATCTACCCTTTATGTGATAGTTTGTGTAATTTCTGATTTTTATTAGGCATTAGTATTAGTGATACAATTCTTAATGTGGGCAATTCTTAATGTGGGAATAGGTATTAGAAATACAATTTTTCATGTAGGAATATTTAAAATAACATATTGGATTTATTTGAGCAGTTAGAAGTATTTCATCATGTGCTGGGTGTCTTAATAATGCCATTTCTTTTGCAGGGCCATTTGATGATATTGTTGCATCCAAGTTAACCCTCACAAATCCCACTGACCAACCAGTATGCTTCAAGGTGAGCTCATTGATAATGCTATTTGTTGAATTTTTGTCTTGAAAATTAATAGATAGGCATTAAGAGCACTTCTTCAGTGCTGAACATAGGCATAGTTAGTTGAATGATTAGTGCATTTTATCTAAATTAGAGTTTCCATATACAGAGAAATTAGAAGAAGAGAACAAATTCAAGATACGGATTTGTTTGATTGTTGTGTCAAGTATGTACTTTCAAATATTGCACTTCATTTTTAAACAAGCTTTAAGCTCAAAAGCTGGAAAGTGTGAGTAGTAATGCAGTCAAATACTGCATTTCATGGATTATATTATAATAAAAGCCTTAAGATCAATTGGTATTATGGTAGGGACACTTTTTTGCAAGCATGACTTTTTCCAATCAAGATTACAAATTTTGGTTTTTATGTAAACTTTATTAACTTCTATGTAATTTATTTTTTACAGTAATGGAATGTGTCATGTGACTACTTTCCAGTCTACCTTGAATTTTTGTACCCTTTTTTCTGCCTGGAATACTCCTTAGTGTGCACTCTATTTGTAAGTAAGCTCTCTCTTTCTCTCTCAGCTTGGCTCTGCCAATTTTGCAAAACAAAGTGGACAGATTCTCTATCTTGCCCTGCTAATAAGCAGTTGAGCTATTGCTCTTGTTGCATCACACTTCACCATTTAATTGCCACATTATTCTATTGGTGTGATTAATTCATTAGCTGATACTTGTGTTCCATACTTCTATTAGAGCATTCAATGTTTCCTTGGCCAGTATTCTGCCTGGTGATGATTATATAAATATACACTGGCAACTGACACTGCCAAGATGCACATTTTATGATTGCTGAGTCTTTGAGATAGACTTGGGTCTTGGTTGTTATGAACTTTTCAGTTAACAAGTGAACACAACCCTTAAAGATTTTTGGCCAAGCTACACTGTGGTGCATGTCTGTATGGGACAAGTAACTTGTCATTCCAGGTAATAGGCTCAAAGGGTTCAATAGTGAAAAATTCAAAGCTTTTATGAAATTATTTCAATCTTGATGGTAGACAAGATTTAAACGTTGGGCTTGTAACTGGTGCAGGTGAAGACCACGGCCCCTCGGCGCTACTGCGTGCGCCCCAACTGCGGCACAGTGGAGCCCAATGCCACCATGACAGTGATGCTGCTCCTGCAGCCTTTCGAGTTTGATCCACATGAGAAAAACAAGCACAAGTTCATGGTGCAGACCATGATCAAACCTGAGGGGGAGGTCAACCATGAAACATTGGTGAGTCCTTTTTAAGCCCTATTTCATATTGTGTGTTCAAACTTATGGTCAAGCATTTGCTTAATTTTAGAAATCTTACATTCTTTATTCTTTGAGCTATGATGTTATGAATGCTATTGTAGCTATGCCATGCTTTGTATTATTGAAGTAACTACTGTAGTGATAAAAGATGGACTTATTCAGCAGTGCTGAGGTAAGATTTTAATCAATGTTGAAGCAATAGTATACTTTCAGAAGTGTTGAAGCTATGATAGATTCTGTGATGGAATTTAAGCCATCATATACTATTCTATACTTATGCTCTAACTATGAAAATCCCTCATTCTGTGATGTAATTTAAGCTTTCAAATATTCTGTACGTATTTGCTAACTATGAAAATCCCTCACCCCAATATACTGGTTTTAGTTTACATTGTAGATTTCAGGGGCATAAAAAAGCTAGTGCTTAGAACTTGGTCGTGATTTCTGGTTTAATTTTTATGATGATGTCCAGCAGTTTTTGGACATAAAAGGAACAGTCATGGTTTGTAGTGTGGTATCCTCTTTTTCCAAAGTTTATTCTAGTATAAAATCTACCATTACTTGTGTATATATGAACCCCTCAGGGGGATACAACTATTGTATCTATGGGAATTAGCGCTCCCAGGGGGACTATGTGAGGGCCCGAGCTAAGGGTTAGGTAGACTTCCTTTTTGTTGAAATAACAAAGGTTTTTGTTCTGTTACGGACCATCTTTTTTTCGGTTCACTGCTGTCCTGTTTTTTCAACACCTACTA